>PISX010019150.1:0-38829 GCA_004024625.1 Mellivora capensis
TGATGGATTCCTGTCTCACATTGAGGTCCTTTATCCATTTCAAGTTTATCTTTGTGTACGGTGTAAGAGAATGGTCGAGTTTCATTCTTCTACATATAGCTGTCCAATTTTCCCAGCACCATTTATTGAAGAGACTGTCTTTTTTCCACTGTATATTTTTTCCTGCTTTGTCGAAAATTATTTGACCATAGAGTTGAGGATCCATATCTGGGCTCTCTACTCTGTTTCATTGGTCTGTGTGTCTGTTTGATGTTTTGATTTGAATCTCCCTGATGGCTAATGATGATGAACATTTTTTCATGTGTCTGTTAGCCATTTGTGTGTCTTCATTGGAGAAGTGTCTGTTCATGTCTTCTGCCCATTTTTTTTTAAGATTTTATTTATTTATTTGTCAGAGAGTGAGAGAGCAAGTGAGCACAGGCAGACAGAGTGGTAGGCAGAGGCAGAGGGAGAAGCAGGCTCCCCGCCGAGCAAGGAGCCCAATGTGGGACTCGATCCCAGGATGCTGGGATCATGACCTGAGCCGAAGGCAGCTGCTTAACCAACTGAGCCACCCAGGCATCCCTTCTGCCCATTTTTTGACATGATTATCTGTTTTGTGTGTGTTGAGTTTGAGTTCTTTATAGATCTTGGATATCAGCCATTTGTCTGTAGTGTCATTTGTGAATATCTTCTCCCAATTCCGTGGGTTGCCTCTTTGTTTTGTTGACTGTTTCCTTTGCTGTGCAGAAGCTTTTGATCTTGATGAAGTCCCAAAAGTTCATTTTTACTTTTGTTTCCTTTGCCTTTGGAGACATATCTTGAAAGAAGTTGCTGTAGCTGATGTTGAAGAGGTTACTGACTATGTTCTCCTCTAGGATTTTGATAGATTCCTGCCTCACATTGAAGTCTTTTATCCATTTTGAATTTATCTTTGTGTATGGTTGTAAGAGAATGATCACATTTCATTCTTCTATAGGTAGCTGTCCAGTTTTCCCAGCACCACTTATTGACAAGACTGTCTTTTTTCCACTGTATATTTTTTCTTTCTTTGTCAAAGATTATTTGACCATGGAGTTGCAGGTCTGTATCTGGGCTTTCTACTCTGTTCCACTGGGCTATGTGTCTGTTTTTGTGCCAGTACCATGCTCTCTTGGTGATCACAGCTTTGTAGTAAAGCTTGAAATCAGGCAACATGATGCCCCCAGTTTTGTATTTCTTTTTCAGCATTTCCTTAGCAGTTCGGGGTCTCCTCCTCCATACAAATTTTAGGATTATTTGTTCTAGCTCTTTGAAAAATGCCGGTGGAATTTCCATCGGAATGGCATTATAAGTATAGATTGCTCTAGGCGGTATAGACATTTTGACAATGTTTATTTTTCCGATCCATGAGCATGGAATGCTCTTCCATCTTTTTGTGTCTTCTTCAATTTCTTTCATGAGTGTTCTACAGTTCCTCAAGTACAGATCCTCATAGAGCAATTCAGTAATGTGGCAGGATACAAAATCAATGTATGAAATCAGTTTCTTTCTTATACACTAACCATGAAAATGTAGAAAGGGAAATTAGAGAATAGGTTCCATTTACTATAGCACCAAGAATCATAAAATACCTGGGAATAAACCTAACTATTTATGCAAATTTAATTACAAAAATACAGAAATCAAGAATCTTGATAATGCATGATGCTTTATCTACTTCATCATGCATAATATGTCACAGAAGAAGGAAAGCAATAATTTACCCACTGACATTTTCAAAGATCTCCTTTCACCTATACCCTTATATGTAGGCATTCCCAAAGGTCCCAGGTTCTCTCTATGTCCTGATTCTTTCTTCCATTTTGTATCTCTTGTTCCACACAAGTTCACACCTATTCCTGCACACTGGTTATTTCTGCATTGTGGTGAAATCTCACCCAGTCCAAACATACCCAGTGGATCCTTCTCCAGAAAAATACATCTCCTGATTCACCAAGAATATAAACTTCCAGGTCAGGTTGGATTTTCTTTGCATGTCCTATCAATTCCTATAAAATTCTCCAAACCTTTCTTCAGCTTTTTTAGACTGTTTCTACTGACAACATACTAATTATAACACTGGTCATCTCAAAGATACTTAATGTCTTATCTCTCCATCTTATTTCTATTTATTACCTATGAGATTTAGAGCAAGTTATTCAAATTCTCTGAGCCACAATTTTCTCATCAATAAAAATGGACTTTATTGTAGCCCTCTATATTACTTGGGAGTATATATTACCAGCTACAAGAAAACTATCTGCCTAAACAAGTAGGGAGGTGATTTTCCCCCACAAGTCATCTCCCAATTGCTAAATCCCTCACATTTGCTACCACAGGTAGTATTTTCTAAAAGAATAATATGGTTATTTTCTACAACTACCAGAAAAAAATCCTAATTTTATGCTAAAGTAAGATCATACTTCTTAACTTTCCTAGAGAATCACTAGTCTCTTCTTTCCAAATATTCTGCAATTCAGCATTAACAACAACTAACATTTGCTGAGCATTCTCCTATACCTTGTTTGTTCAACCTAGAATGCATTTCATTCTTATTTCTACTGTAACAGCTCTTTGTGCATAATGCAGCCTTCCACCTCCAGCTCAAAAAGTGATAACACCGTAAGAACTTTTCCTACTACTGAGCATAATGGATCACTCACTTTTCTACATTCCATAATGCATCTTTATTTATTTTATCTCTCTTTAAATCTCTCTGATATTAAAATCAAATAGAATCTAATGTTATATAAAAAGAAAATGTATGATTGGGGCACCTGGGTGGCTCAGTGGGTTAAAGCCCCTGCCTTCGGCTCAGGTCATGATCCCCGGGTTCTGGGATGGAGTCCCCGCATCAGGCTCTCTGCTCAGCATGGAGCCTGCTTCCCTTCTTCTCTCTCTGCCTGCCTCTCTGTCTACTTGTGTCAAATAAATAAATAAAATCTTTAAAAAAGAAAAAAAAAGAAAGAAAATATATGATGTTATTCACAAGATTTCACACACATAGGCACTTAGTAACATTTGCTGAATCATTAATGCCTTAGATTCTACCAGAGTAATAATATACATCTTCAAATATGGCATTATAACTATCTTGTGTTTCCAAGAGTAAGTAAAATTTGATTTAAAATTAAATTTAATTTAAAATTAAGTAATTTTTTAAAATTAAGTAATTAATTTAATTAAGTAATTTAAAAGTAATTCACTTTTTAAATTTGGATAAATCTGGTCAGTTTACTGAGAGCAAATAACAGATTTGAGGGGTGTGTGGTGTGTGTGTGTGTGTGTGTGTACACACATGTGCATATTGGGGGTTGTTGTTTTCTTCCTGAACCTTGGCATTAAATAGATAAACCCTAGAAGTAGGTCTCTTACAAGTCAGTGGAAGATTTTCTCATAAATGGACTCTAACAGAGGACTTTGTTTAATCCACCACAGTCAGGTTAGTTTTCTTGAAGACTGCACAGTATTTTCTTGATTTCATTATTATATTAATACAACAACTAATATTCTTTGTATGCTTTAAAGATGTCAGACATGCACTGAGTGCTTTTCATGTATTATATCATTTATATATGAACCATAGCTCAACAACCATTAAGGAAGTAAAATCTAAGTCATTAACTACATCCTCTCTAAAAGAAATACCAAAGGGGAACCACATTTACAATAGAAAGCAAAACATCTTAAAACTTTTATTTTCCCATTGTATCAATCTCAGTATCTCACACAATCCTGACAGATGCTCTCTAAAGACTTTCCTCCCCCAGTCCAAACTCTAAAATTCATCTCTCCAAGTCAGCCCAACAAAGACCCTCATCACTCTTCTCTCCGCTTTCTACCTGTGTGATGTTGGACAAGTTATTTAAACTCACTGTGACACAGTTTTCTCATTTATGTAATGAGGATGCCTACCGGTAGTAATGAGGCATGAAGTCAGCTGTAAGGTAATCCATTGCTCATACAATCTGATTATCTACTTTTCCCACAACAGGAAGTCTATCTGGTAGGAAGTGGTTGTTGGCCTCAGTTTGGGAACTCAATATCCAAGCCTCTGCTCTGTAAGTTTCTGGGCTCATCTCTCATTGTTACGAGATGGTTGCTGCCTCTTCAGCCACCAGGCCCATCTTTCAGGTAAGGGAAGGGAGGAAGAGAAAAATTGCACTGGTATCTAATGTAAAAGCTTTCCCCCAAATCCCCAGCTGAGGCCCACTTACACCTCATTGTCCAGAACTGCTGCATGGGAAGCTTGTAAGGTCCGTGATTTCCTTTGGAACATTGCCCCCAAACAAAAGGGAAGCGTTCTTAATGAGAAAGAAGTGGGGAATGGTATATTGAATACATAATTGATAATGTCTCCTACACTACCTTCAGGATTATCATGAAGGTAAATGAACTAATATAATATCTGTACAGTATTTATCAGATTGCCCAGCAAATAGTAGTTGTTTTTAATAACATACCCGCTCTTCCTCCTCTTTTCCCTTACCCTCAGTTTTCTGCCACAAGTAATCTTCTGCTGTTCTAAATGTAGATCCCACCGTGATCTGTTTCCCCTGTTCACCTCTCATTCTTAACTAGTGTGCACAATAGGCACGGTACAGGGTAGGATACAGTACAGAGAGTCTTATAAGTAATTGTTTTCTAGGAAGGGCAAAGGAGTTTTTGAAAACTCTCTGGGTTTTTTTGTCGTTGTTGTTTCTTTCACACACTCAAAGATAAAAAAAAGTGACCTAGGAAACATCATTTAAAATGCTCATTTATTTAATACCTTGAGCTAGCAGATCAGAGTTAAAATTTGTTCTTCCCCAGCGGCAAGGTGAGGTAAAGAGATGCATAATAAGACATATTAAGGTCATCAGCAGTGCTTCTAAACTTTGAAAATAAAAGCTTTTTGAAGTCTATAATTAATAAGCATTATGTTAATTAGGGCACTTCAATCTTAGAGGTTCCCTTCTTTACTTGGGTGAATCTTAGATGTGGAGGACCAGGGGAGTTCTTCATGACTATTTTTATTGTAAATTTCAGTTAAGCAAAATGGTTGTTTGTCACTACACGATCAGCTTATTATTCAGATCTCTCTCTTTTAATAAAAAGCCAGACAACCTGCTGTCATCAACTAAAAACAAATCTCCACTATTCCATGGTCGTGCCTTCTTGATCACTCAAAACTGATGCCACTTGATCCTTACCTGTGGAAACAATGTCATGCTAGGTCTTAGGATCATCGTTGTTGCCTACAGGGAATTTAAGAGCCATTGCCTAAATGCATGATTGACCCACAGTCATTTTTAACATGTTGATAACACAGCATATTCACATTCTGATCATTGGGTTTTGGTCTTATTACTAAGACCAAAGCCCTGCCCCATAACAGAGTTCCAAAAATTTGGTCATTTCTTATGTTTCTCCCATTTATAGGTCATAGTTTTACTAACCTGACTAGAAGTAAATATGTTTATTTGTTTTTCTGAGGCTGTGTCCAGTCTTTTTATTTAACAGTTTAGCCATAGGAATAGAGATCTTCCATTCAACCCCAGCCCTGTGACCTGCTGGTGAACATACAAGATCTGGCTTGTAAACTTTCTAACTGGCTTTGACAGAATAGCTGATTCAAACTATCACTCCATTGTAAGCAAAAATAAAAACTGGAAGCATAGATAGAATGCCTATTTGTGGGCATCACACAAGTAAGCAATGCAAAGTTATAAATTCTTGTTAAAAAAAAAATAGAAGAACTGGAGTACCTGGGTGGCTCAGTTAGTTAGCTGTCTGACTCTTAATCTCAGCTCAGTTCTTGATCCCAGGGTTGTGAGTTTGAGCCCCATGTTAGGCTCCACTTAAGAAAAAAAATGAACTATTTATTTGACTAGAACTCATATTTCATTATACCATAATTACTGTGGTTATATTATGGTAATTCACAAAACCTGTTTTGTTCTGTTGGCTTCCTGGTATTGCAGACCGATTTGCCTGTGCTCTGTGTGCTATGTCCTTCATTATTTTTTTTAAAGATTTATCCAACCATCAGAGAGAGGAGTGAGAGAGAGAATGTGTACATGGGAAGGGGAGAAGCAGAGGGTGAGAATCGCAAGCTGATTCCACACTAAGCACAGAGCTGATCCTACGACCCTGAGATCATGATCCAAACTAAAACCAAGAGTTAACCCTCAACTGACTGTGTTACCCAGGCACCCCCATGCCCTTCATTATTTATTGAACAACTTCCTATCATCTGTACCTGGGTTTACCCCCAAGCCTGGATTAATTCATCCTGGGTTGGCTGGTGATAAGAATCCTTAAGGGGTGCATATTAAATATATAACTTACCCTTAGAATTAATATTCAGTAGGTCTCAGTTGCAGCCAGTAATCTTTCTTTTTCATTTCTCTATCAAACGCTCCAGGTGATTCTTATCTTTAGCCAAATTTGGAAGCAGTGCCCTAGGTGGTATGATTAATTACTGGTATGATTAATTACCATATCCTGACTTGTCCCACTTCTTTACCTCTCTTTCTGACTAGGTCTACCAGGTATCCTACTTATTTTCAAGGCTGAAAGTTTAAAAAAGAGGTCAGAGGAAACATTCAAGATAATTTCAGTGATACTGGAAGTTTTATTGAAGAATTGATGTGTTTTTTTCACCTTCAATGGAGAAAGAGCCATGATATGAGGAAGTAGACCTCTCCAGTGATCTTAGTGTTAAGAAGAAGGTTAATACCTGGCCAATTTGTAGATTCAGCATGTTATCAAGTGTTTAATATGTACAGTTCTCTCAGATGGAAAATCACAATGTTATCACCATTGTATCTGCATCTCTGCTGTGATGTTATGTGTTAGCACCATGTTTCGTAACTTCTGTGAGGATAATCTCAAGACTTTTCAAGTGCCTGATTTTTCATCTCTCTTTTCACATAGAAATGAAGGTAGAAAAGGGAAAACATAGGTTAAAATGAACCATGCTGGTACTATTTTGTTAAGGACATGCATTGTTCTTTCATTTGACGAACATTTATTGAATGCTTGTTATATGCCAGGCACTGTACAAAGCTGTGGTTTCACAGCAGTAAATAAGAGAAAACATACCCTTCCTTACTAGGATCCCCATAAGAATTTATACTTTCATATGGAAGGGATGGAAGAGAGATTTCTTTTTAAAGCTTACTTAAATTTTTTATAATAGTGTGCTCTGAGATATTAAGGAGAAGTTGAAATAATCATGAGATATTTAATGGAGGAAAATGTAGTTTAGGAGTCAGTGAAAGTATCTAAGTCATAGTTGCTGTATATATTTTATCTCTGATTTTTAAGTTTTTTCGTCAAACAAATGAAGGGGTTCTATTTTGTCACAAAATGGAATTTAAAAAAAAAAAAGAGGTTTCTGTTAACATGTTATGATTTGAGTGTTGCAGGACCAGGCCAGTTAATGCTCAAGGACAACCTACAAAGCCAAGATGCTTTGAGTGCCCCTGACTGCTAGAACAACTGTGGCAAAGTCAGCTCTTTTCTTCCTTCTGTTTTGAAACAAGTGGCCAACTGCAGTTAGCTTCTTTGCAGATAGTCAATAGAAATAGATATGAAAACTTCAAAAAAAGAGAATGAGAATATCTAGGTAGGCGTATGTGAGATTTTTTTTTCATTTTTATTGGCTCTGTTCTAGATACGTGACTCTAGAGAACATCAGAAATAGCATGGTTGATCAGACAGTACCATTTTTGTTTCAACATAAATCCAGGGAGATAAGTTACATTTTTTATATTTCCAACTAGACTCAGTGACTCTATAAAAGCATATGTCTATAAATAATATTCAGGAAAGTAAAGAAATTAAGATTTGCTAATGTTTTCTCATGTGCAGTGGTCACTGCATTTTATCAGGCTGTCTTGGACTAGGCTGTATATTATAACCAAGACATACATATATGCAGTTTGATAGCTGTTAAGATTGGGTAGGATTTTATTTTTTAACTACCATCTCCTCCAAAAGAAATCTATAACCAAACTTAGTTCTTTTGGGGGAAGAGGAAATATATATTCTTTTTACTGAATTTAATTTCCAAAGCCAAAACTCTAACATGATTTAGAATGTGAGCATGAACCTGGAAGCTTGTGATAGCTCTCCTGACAAGCTCAAGTTCGTAACTACTACTTAACAACAACAGAGGACAGTGACTCCTTGCCTGTTCTGTAAGGGAGAGGGCGAATGCCAGTGCATACATACCTGGGTTGATAGGTTAATGTATTAATTTAGCTATTAAATTTATTTTTTTACCAGTTGTAGGCTGTTGTATTTCAGGCACTGTGTTAGGCAATGTGAACATAGATGAGAGTAGAACTGAGGCCTCTGCCCAGATAACAATTGTATTTTGGTCAGTGAGATGGATAATAATGCACTAAACAAAGAGATACATATATTATAATAATTCAAGGGTATGTTATAAAGGAAACAGAAGCAAGCCAATGTAGACACCTTTGGAAAGGCTGGGAGGAGTCACATGGAAGGGAAGGGAGGGGGAGTTCTTTCGTGAGTGGTGAACTTTAAGGAAATACTTGAAAAGTGAGAAGAGAAGTCAGCCATGCAATAGCAAGAAGAAAAGTGCCAGCCATTTGCCAATACCATGAGACAGAAGAGTGCCATGGGTTTGAAGCTCATTGAGGAGATCAGTGTGTTTGGAGTTTAGGATGGAAGTAGAAGATGGTAGAAGGTCAAGTGGGGAAGTAACCAGGAGCCAGATCATTCAGTGCCTCTTAATTTTATATAGTGCCCTGAAAATAAGCTGTATAAAATCTTCTTAGCTGTTGGGGATTTACAGAGGATAAAGCAAGAAAAGACTGTAGATGTATGGTTTTATAAACAACTAAGAACTATGATAGTAGGTGTTATCAGTTGGTCTTCAATCAAAGAAGTAACACTATTATGATGCTTGGAATAAGGGGTTTACTATTGAGATGAGACCTTAGGCAATTAATGAAACTGGTTACAAGAGCTATGCAAGGTTGTTGCCTATGTATCTGGCATTGAGCTTAATATGAAGAAGGGCAAGGACAAACTGGAATCTCTTGCACTGGTCTTTCACTGTCTCCACTTTTGATGATGTCAGTAAGGTGTTAGGTGAGGTGTATTCATATCTGGCCCAGGGCTCAGAAAAACCAAAAGAAAAGAGGTGGCAGGATCTGCACCTGTGCGTCTGGGTGCTCCCCACACCAACAAAGTGAGTTGCTAAGTCAGCAACAGTATCCATGAGCTGCCCTAGTGGATAGCACCCTACACTTGACCTTGAGTGTAAAAACTGGCTGCTGCTCCACTTCATGTCCTAAGTCTGCCCCAAAATTTCTTCTTTTAATCTGGAACCAGACAGCGAAGGGGCTTTGGGAAATGTAGCTACAGTTTAGCTACAGGCTAAAAACAACAACAACAAAAAAAAACCTGGTATGGAAATCACTTTTAAGTGATATGGCTGTACTTTGTGGTTGTGGTGATGGGGGTTGTATATGAATGTCTGTGTTCCAGGGAGCTTGTTCTTATATAAAGGCATCTGATTTTTACATGTTCTTTGTTCTCTCATACTATTAGACAGTAAGCTTTCATATTCATATAAACTTTTATTTTGATAATATATTTATTATACTGTTAATAATCTAAAATTGACTTTTATACCAACTTTACTTAGAGTTCCATGTAGCTTCAAGGTATTAAAAGTTAAAATTTAAAATGTAAATTATGGAAAACTATGTGCAACAGCTGCATGATAGTCAAGAACATTACAGAATTAGGTCTCAAAAAGTCTCAGAGCTGGAGGAATCTATAGACCTAGTAGTTTTCAAATTATATTTTTCACCATAGATGAAAGGGCTTCTTTATGCAGAACCTAAAAATAAAGAGAGAGAAAAAGTCCAACAATAGCTTTTATTGAGGCAAAGGTAGGACATTGAATGGCACCTATCCTTTCCCCTCTGTAGCCCCTGAAATGGCTGTTGGAGAATCAACAGTTTAAATATGTGATCTCTTAAGTCTGCTTCTGTCTCATTCTTTCTCTATTTGAAGCAAAACTCTGCACCTCACTTGCAGCCTCAAGATACATGCAACCACACAGCACAGAAATGGGAAATGGTGGTTTAAATGAAAGTTTTAAATGGAGGTGGAGAAAATCCTTAGCCCTGAACACCAAATGGCAATACTGTACTAAAATACTCTTTAAAATTGAAGCAGTAATCAACAGTCTCCCGACAAACAAGAGTCCAGGGCCAAATGTCTTCCCAAGGGAATTCTACCAAACATTTAAAGAATTAATACCTATTCTGAAGCTATTTCCAAAAATCAAAATGGAAGGAAAACTTCCAAACTCTTTCTGTGAGGCCAGCATTACCTTGATCCCAAAACCAAAGACACCACCAAAAAGAATTACAGATCAATATTGCTTATGAACATGGATGCAAAAATTCTCACCAAGATACTAGCTAATAGGATCCAACAGTACATTAAAAGGATTATTCACCACAACCAAGTGGGAGTTATTCCTGGGGCTGCAAGGGTGGTTTAACATCCACAAATCAATCAATGTGATATACTACATTAATAAAAGAAAGGACAAGAACCATATGATCCTCTCTATTAATGCAGAAAAATCATTTGACAAAGTACAGCATCCTTTCTTGATTAAAACTCCGCACAGTATAGGGACAGAAGGAACATACTTCAATATCATAAAAGCCACATACAAAAACCCCAGAGCAAATATCATTCTCAATGGGGGAAAAACTAAGAGCCTTTCCCCTAAGGTCAGAAACACAACAGGAATGTCCGCTCTTACCACTGTTGTTCAACATATTACTAGAAATCCTAGTCCCAGCAAACAGACAACAAAAAGAAATAAAAGGCATTCAGATCAGTAAAGAAGCACTCAAACCCACTCTCAACAGATGACGTGATACTTTATGTGGAAAACCCAAAAGACTCCACCCCAAAATTGCTAGAAGTCATACAGGAATTTGGCAAAGTGTCAGGATATAAAATCAATGCACCGAAGTCGTTTGCATTTCTATACACTACCAATGAGACAGAAGAAAGATAAATTCAGGAATTGATTCCATTTGCAATTGCATCAGATAACTAGGAATAAACTTAACCAAAGAGCTAAAGGATCTGTACTCTGAAAAGTATGAAACACTTATGAAAGAAATTGAGGAAGACACAAAGAAATAAAAACATTCCATGCTCATGGATTGGAAGAACAAATATTGTTAAAATGTCTATGCTACTCAGAGCAATCTGCACATTCAGTGCAATCCCTATCAAAATACCATTGACATTTTTCACAGAGCTGGAACAAACAATGCAAAAATTTGTATGGAATCAGAAAAGACCCCGAATCTCCAGGGAATGTTGAAAAAAGAAAACCAAAGCTGGAGGCTTCACACTGCCTGATTTCAAGTTTATTACAAAGCTGTGATCACCAAGACAGCATGGTTTTGGCACAAAAACAGACACATAGATCAGTGGAACAGAATAGAAACCCAAGAAATGGAACCTCAACTCTGTGCTCAACTAATCTTCAACAAAGCCCAGAAGAATATCCAATGGAAAAAAGATAGTCTCTTCAACAAATTGTGTTAAGAAATTGGACAGCCACAAGCAGAAGAATGAAAGTGCACAGTATTCTTACACCATACACAAAAATAGACTAAAAAATGGATGAAGGGCCTAACTGTAAAACAGGAATCCATCAAAATCTTAGAGGAGAACTCAGGAAGCAACCTGTTTGACCAGGGCCGCAGCAACTTCTTGCTAGACTCCAAAGACAAGGGTAACAAAAGCAAAAATGAATTATTGGGACTTTATCAAGATAAAAAACATTTGCGCAGCAAAGGAAACAGTCAACAAAACTGAAAGACAACCTACAGAATGGAAGCAAATATTTGCAAATATCTTAACAGATAAAGGGCTAGTATTAAAAATCTATAAAGAACTTACCAAACTTAGGACACCAAAAACAAATAATCCAGTTAAAAAATGAGCAGAAGGCATAAACAGACATTTCTCCAAAGAAGACATCCAAATAGCCAATAGACATGAAAAAATGCTCCACATCACTTGGCAGCAGGGAAATACAAATCAAAACCACAATGAGATACCACCTCACACCAGTCAGAATGGCTAAAATTATCAAGTCAGGAAATGACAAATGATGGTGAGGATGCAGAGAAAGGGGAACCTTCTTAGGGTGCTGGTGGGAATGCAAGCTGGTGTAGCCACTCTGGAAAATCGTATGGAGATTCCTCAAAAAGTTGAAAATAGAGCTACCCTACAACCCAGCAATTGCACTACAAGGTATTTACCCCCAAATAAAAATGTGATCCAAAGGAGCACCTGCACCCCAATGTTTATAACAGCAATATCCATAATAACCAAACTATGGAAAGAGCCCAGATGTCCATCTATAGATGAATGGATAAAGAAGAGGTGGTACGTGTATGTATATGGGTTTGTGTATGTGTGTATATATATATATATATATATATATATATATATGTATGTGTATACACACACACACACACACACACACACACATATAAAATAGAATATTACTCAGCCATCAAAAAACCCAAAATTTTGCATTTGCAATGACATGGGTGGAACTAGAGAATATTATGCTAAACAAAATAGGCCAATCGGAGAAAGACAATTATATGATCTCACTCATATGTGGAATTTAAGAAACAAAACAGGATCATAGGGATAGAGGGGGAAATAAAATAAGAGAAAATCAGAGAGGGAGACAAAAGAGACTCTTAATTGTAGGAAAAACTTGGGGTTGCTGGAGGGGAGGGGAGTGTGAGCATGGGGTAACTGCATGATGGACTTAAGGAGGGCATGTGATGTAATGAGACTGGGTGTTATATACAACTGATGAATCACTGAACTCTATCTCTGAAACTAGTAATATACTGTATGTTAATTATTTTAAGTAAAAATAAATTTAAAAAAATAAAATACTCTTGAGGGGCGCCTGGGTGGCTCAGACAGTTGAGCATCTGCCTTTTGATTTTGACTCTGGTTTCAGGACATGATCTCAGGGTTCTGAGATTGAGCCCTGCATCACCTTGAGCTCAGCAGGGAGTCTGCTTATCTCCCTCTCCCTCTGCCCCTCCCTGCACTCCTACACCCATGCACCTGCACTCTCTCTTTCTCTCTATATATATGCATACATATGAAATAAATAAATAAATCTTTTTAAAAAATGCTCTTTAAGCATTTCCTCCAGAATTTCTTTCTGCCGTAAACCCCTTTCATGATTCCCAACATACCACTTCTCAAAATTTCTCCTATTGCACTGAATAACAACTATTACAATTAACAAGTTAGTGAAATAAATACTTTTAGTTTAAGCTATCCTCCTAAATAATAACAGCAATCTTTTGTTGAGTGCTTGGTATATTCTAATCATGGTGCTAATTCCCCATTTTTCTTTTCAAAACAACTCTATTAAGAGGCTACTATTATTCTATTCTGTCTTATAGATAAGGAAACTGAGGCAAAGAAAGATTAGGTAATCTGTCCAAGGACATTCAGGTAATAAGCGGTAGAGGATACAAATCCTAACAGATATCAGGGAGACTTCTCCCTAAGAAAGACCATTACCAGAAGATGTATTTTTACCAATCAGAATTTTTGGAGGCTTTACACTCTACCAACTCAAGAAGATGCTCAAAGTACTTACCAAACAAAACCAGTCACCTCCTGGGGGTTGGGGAGGAATGGACTCATAATGTCTCTTGAACAAAATACAGTATTCCTCATGATGTTCCAGCTGTTTGAAAACCACCAGATCCTCTGACATTCATGTCTGAAAGTCATAACTTTTCTTCAGCAAGTCATCAGCAGCCATCTGTTGAACTGAAATGAAGTATGGAGGACTGAGTTTTCCAGTGATACTGCCGACAACATCTACCATCCCGGAAGCTGTTATTATAATGCGACTCTGACATCCCTTCTATCAAGAGATGGAGTTTACCTTCCCGCCTCTTAAATCCCAGCAGGCTTGTGTGACTTTGCTGAAAGTAATGCCAAAAGTCTTTCAAGGCTAGCTTCCACCTAGCTCTTTTGGGACACTTACTCTTAGAACTCCGCTGTGATTCTGTGAAGAAATCCAAACTAGCCCACACAAAGAGGCCACATAGAGCGTGGTGTTCTGGCCAGCAGCCCTGCTGACAGGCCAGTCAGCAACCAGACACATGAGTGAAGACACCTCTAGATGATTCCTGTCCTGAGTGTTCAAGCCACCCCAGCCTTTCAGCTACCCAGCCAAGGCCTCAGTCATTGCTGTACCGAGACAAGCAATATGGGCTATGTCCTGTTCAAACTCCTACCTGTCCTGTCCTATGAGCAGGACACCAGATACTTTATGCCACTAAATTTTGGGGAGACTTGATGCACAGCATTAGTAACTGCAACCTATAGTGAGGAAACAGGTCCAAGGAAGAATTGAGCTCTCAGTTCCTAGAACACATACTCAGTACGCTCTGAAAATGTTCACTGAATTTAACTGCCGCATAGCAACAAAGCAAGTAAATCTTGGTAGCACCCTGTCTGTTGCACCACTGTCCTTTCTCCAATTAGGCTTTAATAAAAAAGGAAATTTTGCTGTACCAGTTATTAAAATCCATGGTAACAGTACTTTTAAAAAAATATACTATATGCTCTTGAAGTTCTTGAAAATTGTTTGTTCTCATGAATAAGTTAAATACTCTTCCAAATATTTAATTTATATTTTTAAAGTATTTCTTGGCTTTTTGTTCCCACTCTACATGCCTCCTACATTGATTTCTCACTCCATATTCTATATATTCCTCTCTCCCAGTCAAGAAGTTTTATCCAGCTCTCCTTTCAGGCTTATGTAAGAAATAGGTATAGTGAATATACTTTTTCAAACCTGGCATGCTTCTTGATAGCAGATTCTGCTATAGCTCCCTATCTCCACTGAGAATCACTGCCTTATGGCACTGCTTCAGAAATCATTTTTATACTTGTAAAAAGATGAATACTAGCTTACTCCCTATCCAAATTATGATGACTTTCTAATTAGTTGTGTCCAAATTAGCCATCCATTATTCTATCCCAGATTCCCTGCCATCTTCTACTATTTCTGAACAAACATCAATTGTGCCAATGTCTTGAGTAGCGTCGATCTAAACTGAAATGGGTCCAGCTTCCTTAATATCATCACCAACTGTCTTATTAATTAATTAATGATGCTGTGAATAATAAAGTACTAGTGTTGTTAAACCAGGGAAAAAGCAGTAGGCAGCAACAGCAGCAATAGCTCTGACACCTGAGTGCATATCAACTGGCTAGAGGGAGAAGGTGAAAATTCTCCCCAAGGCATGAGGACAAAGCAAGTGGGGAAAGAGAATAATAATTCATCTCTGTTGGGGGCAGTGTCCTCGTCTGAAATCTTTGGAGGTGAGATGCTCCCTCAAGTTTTGGAAGTGGACTTTCTTCATAGGAAACCCAAGGTTTTCACCATTTGGTAATATAATGAGGGAAATGCTGGCTCCTTTTGTATTTGTTCACAAGCCCTTTCAGAGTTTGGGAATAAATGTAATTCATTGGACAGGTCACACAATGAATAGGTTTCATGGTCTCCTCTGTCAGCTTTATGATGCTGAAAGTGAAGGTAGAACAAGAAGAGTGAGTATTAGGGGATATAATACAGTGAGTAATAGGAGAACAACAAAGCCATCCCTGTTGAAAAGAGCTTTTACTCTAGAGTATTGAATGGCAGACTTATTTTTTCCCTCCTCTAGTCCATGTGAACACAATCTGAGAAGACAGTCATTGCCTGAAATGATTGATGTTATTTCTGAGAGTTTGTCACCATTACCACAAGTATGAGTTGGATTACTTTGTTTGCTCAGCTGTTCCTGGCCCCATTCCTCTTGCCTCAAACCAAGCAAAATGAGAGGTGCAGGAATCCCTGGATCCATCAAGTGCCTGATGGAGCCCGGCATTCAGGCCTCCCCCCATCCTCTACTCATCAGTCTTCATCATCCTGGCAAGTGGGTAACGTCTGCAGAGTACATGCCTCCCTGAAGCTGTTCAGTGCAGCCGTGCTTTCTGAGGGTGCTAGCCTTGTGTGATTAAAGATCTCTATTCCTTTAAGGATTGGGGTGAAGAAGCGTTAGGGAATGTAGTTGGCAGCTTTTAGTATCTTGTTCGAGACAGGCGCTAAGCTCTGTCTTTACATATATCATTATCCTCTTAAGTCTTGCAAAAATTCTTTGAAGTAGATACCATTTTTTCAGTTTGCGAGGAAACTGAGGCTTAGAGATAATAAATACTTTGACAAAGGCTAATCAATTCCTAGTAACAACTCTACTATGTAGACGTAGAGGCTTCTTGCCAGTTTTTGCTCACCGTTTTGTCCCCATAGTATCTGGCTTGGCACCTGGCACACGCTAGGCATTCAGTATTTGTCGTGTGATTAATGAATTGATGAATAAATGAACAAATGAATTGATAGAACAAGCATTTGTGCTCAAGGCTCGGATGCTGTGATAGATCCCTGTGACTGACAAAGTAAAGCATAAAAACAACACAAACTACATAATCAACATCCATTGTGAGAGAAAAAGAGAAATAGAATCCAGTATGAGGTGACCCCATTTGCTGAACTTTTTGAGGTTTATATCTTTTTGATGTGCAGAACAGAACTTGTTGGGTTTTTCATTTTCTCTTTTGAGTTGTTGTTTTTCCGTTTGAGGTGTTATGACTTGATGGTAGTTATCTGGCCAGAAGAATTGAGCTAATGTTGTAAGTAAAACATTTAAATTAAAATTTCAAATATCTCCTCAACTTATAATTAAATGTACCATATGGTTCTGTTTTACTGAAAGTTGGGGCCTAATTTAATGTTTTCCTTTTTCAGCAACAAATTTTATTGGCTTATTCTCAATCATTTTTATGTCAAGAAAACAATCACAACCACGGCAGTATTTTGAGATTATTAGACAGAAACAATCACTTACCTGGGGATAAAAATACTGGTTTTGGTGTGGATATATCATTATTTAAGCTCATCCAAGAATAAAGAATAGTTGCTTAGCTTCACAATTGTTATGTCATTGTAGGAAAGGCTCAGACTTTCCCCAGGTTTCATCATCCTACTCTTCTATTTAATTTGAATGCAATTTGAGACAAATGCTGATTTTCACAAATTTTAACAGGTATGGTTGAGCATTATTTGGGATGTCTTAAAAATGTCCAGTAAGCAATTTATAAATACAAGGCCAAGTTTTATCATCTGAGAAATTTCGTATCTTCTTGTCAACATTCCTAAGTGAGAAAAGTGGGATGTAGACAGTGTTAAAATTTAAAGAAAATAGCCTTTTATAGAGGCAATTCCAGTTCTCTGCCCACCTTGTTCTAGTTCTCAGATGTATTCAATGGCTATAGCCTACTTCAGTCTAATCCATTTGATTAACTGTTATAATACTAAATAATAGTTTGTAATCTTCCCCACCAAATGTATCTTAGGTACAACTCTACCTCTAGACATTAGTCACCAACTATGTAGGCATGTGTCAATATGCTTTATAGTCTAAAGTTGACATTTGTTTGAAACACTGTTGTAGCCTTTCTATCAAAGAAGTGAATCTCTGGCAGACATCTTTAAGGATCTATTAATGCCAAAAGGGAGAATGTGAATGAGGGGCAAAATGACTGTCTTGTCAGATCCCATAAAAAGTCATTGTGCATAGAGAAGGATTTGTGTAAAGGAGATACTTCAACTTCTAAACAAAAACTAGGATTTAGAGCGGTTTAGTAATTTACCTTATAGTCACATTGTAGAATCCTATGCATGTGTATGAAAAAAGTGAGGTGGACCCAAATCCAGGTGCTGACATGGGATAGTCAGCAAGACATACTAAGGTGAAAAGGCAAGTTATATTCACCCAACAAATATTTAAGTGGTTATTATGTAGCAAGCACTTCTCTGACTTCTGGATATATCAAAGTGCCAACAAAATCCCTGTTCCCATGGAACTTACATTCTATTGTAATCCAGTTTATGTAAAAAAAAAATAAAAATAAATATAAGTGAAAAAAATCTATGCACATCTGAGTAAATCTATTTATGTAACTCAACAGTAAGGGTTCTGGAAGGACACACACTATATAGGTTACTTCTGGAGTTGGTTACTTCTGGAGAACAAAGTAGGAGTGAGGAGGTGGTGATGGGAACTTTGACATTGTTTTTATAATGATGTATTATTTAAATATTTTAAAGCAAGACTGCATTCATGCCTTACTGTGTTTGAAAATAAAACAGTAAAGAGAGAAGTAGAATAAAAGAAATAATCAGAGAGGAAGCATTTTGCACATAGGGAATAATTTGAACGAGAGTGGAAGATGAAAATGAGAGCTAGCAGCTTGTGCAAGTTTACAAGGAATATGCCCTGAGACTTCCTATAATCCTGAAATTTGCCAACAGAGGGAAGTTTCACCCGAATCATGAATCATGGATCTGTAGAGAGTCACATGTGTTATCTACAGTGTATAATATCATGTTCCTAGTTTGCTGCCATTTCAGTTTTCAATGTTTTATATCTCACTTGATGGAGCTGAAAAAGAAAGAAAGATTGTCTTCTTGAGAGGCAGTGGGAAAGGTAACCAACATTGCCGAACTGAGACATATTCGGCTGTTGACCAGTTTTGCTACTGGATGAATGCCTGGCTTTGACGATCAGCCTTATAAGGAATTATTAGAATTCTGATTTGTACCTCAACAAGGTGACAGATTACTACATATCAGGTTCTCTCAGGAATAGTTTCAATGATGAACGTTGAATCTGCCAAGTCTCATTTATCTACTCTTCAACAACAACAACAACAAAGAGGAGGAAGTAGAAGACCAAAAAAAAAAAAAAAAGAGAGAGAGAGAGAGAGAAGGCAGGTTGTGTCTGGAAAGTGCACCATGTCCGATTCTGTTGGGCTTATGAAAGTCTCTTGTAGGGCTTGGCAGTATGGTGAAAGTGTGTAGGTACAATTAATAAATGCCCCAGTGGAAAAGCAACTTAAAAAGTGAAGAAGCATGCCAATCACCCAAGTGATATTGCTAGGCCATGCCCTATGTGAAAACACCTTCATGTCAGTGCTGGAGAGGAAAAACCTCTATTTCTGGCGTTATGATGTTCCATTTTGACCTTTTATTTTGGCATTACTGAAGAGAAGCAGAAGGTGAAAGATCAGATGGTAGTGTTAAGCTTCTTATGTACCTGATTAAAGCAGAATTCTTTCTAGCAAGGCTGTGGTCTATATATAGAACTTGCTGCCATGGTATGCAGAGTGAAATAGTCTCTCCATAGTCAGGAAGTTCTGTTTCAGGGCTCATTCCAAAGTGCTTTGCTTGTGGGAGAATTGAACAGCTCTGGTAGAAAGTGATAGAGTTTATGAGGCCGACCCAGGACACAGAGGCTATATGATCTATTCAGTGAGCCAAGATGCAATTCCCCATTACTGTGTATGGGAAGGGCCTTATGTAAGTATCCAGAATACATGTTTCTAATTGTCTTGTGTCAAAATAAAGGTACCTGAACTATTTCCAAAAACTTGAAGTTACCATTTAGCCACAAGGCAATTTTGCCTTTACAGGGGTCGAGAATTTATGTTCATTTTCTCACTTAAACCATTATAATAAACACATTTTAAATTTTGATCATTTTTGAAGAGGTGCTTTTATATTGTGGGATAAAATTTGTAACATTTTTAAAAATTGATTTTTACAATAATATCGCATATATAGTATATGGACAATTGGAAAACTGAAAAGAAAACAGTTGAAAGGCATTTGGGGATGTTGGAAAAATGACAATAAATGACATTTTATTTTATTTCTTTATTTTTTATTTTTTTATTTTTAGAGGTTTTATTTATTTATTTGACAGAGAAAGACACATTGAGAGAGGCAACAGAAGCAGGGGGAGTGGGAGAGGGAGGAGCAGGCTTCGCTCTGAGCAGGGAACCCAATGCGGGGCTCGATCCCAGGACCCTGGGATCATGACCTGAGCCCAAGGCAGCTGCTTAACGACTGAGCCACCCAGGTGCCCCAATAAATGGCATTTTAAATGCTCATTCAATATATCATCAAAATTGATGCTTTATGAAAGAAACACCAAATTTTAAAACATTGTTTTCTTATCTGGTCCTCTCACTGTACAGCACTGTTCACAGAATACAAGGTAATTCTTTACCAGCAATGTGTTATTGAATATGCAACAATTTCCAAATTTTTTTTGTTCGCATTATCCGCACTAACAGTTTGACTCATCTACCAGCATAACTGGATAAGATAAGAGAATTAGAAGATCTATTATGTGCTTTGTTAGTATGGGAAGTGCAGATGCATGGATCCATGATCAAAATAGACTGGAAAGCCACAGTAGGGCACTATTGTGAAAGCTTCAACTGTTCCATTAAAATACTTCTTGTGGCTCAACCAGGCTTCTCCTTCCAGATCAGATTTCAGATCATTTATATACAAATGCCTTCACCCAGCATGCTTTCTTGTAGCCACAGGAAATAATACTCACCTTATACCTTCTCTTACAACAATACTTTTCTCACACAAATCTCCTCAGTAATTTTTCAAATTCTTTTATTTTTGTTTGTTGTTGTTGTCCTGGTAAAGAAAAAGTTTTATAGCATGTGAAAAATAGAAAGTTAATGGAAATATTAAAAAGCCTTTAAAATTTGATGGTATAAGACCCCAAGAAAAATAAAACATCTCCTTAATATTATATTGTAAATATCAAGACCATTTCAAAATCATTTCCCTACTGGTGAAAAAAAAATGATAGCAAATCTCATTAAATATATACCTTTCTAAGGAAATTTCATTTAAAAAATCAGGATACTAAGAAATAGTTTCCTCTTCAACTATTAAAATGTTTCAACTGCAGTGATGATATTTTCTTGATGTGAAGTAGAATTTGAAAGCACTTTATCCTTGCATTTATATAGGACAGTATGCCCACTAATGAACAAAGTGATGCAAAAAATGCAACCTATGACATCTTGATTTCACTAGGTCAATGAGAGCAATAATAAATATTTGTTGCAAATCAAAGAACAGATTGTCTTTGGCAGAAATATCAAATGAACTAATAGTGAATTAAACTAAGTATCTTCATGTTCTTTCAAGGGGAGAGATCAGACAATTTCCTCAATACTTTGGATCCCTGCTAAAATGAGAATATTCACTTGGGGCATTCACTGATTAAAACTGGCAGAGAATTTTTCACAACTGTTATTTCAGTTAATTCATAAAGATAGATGTAAGTATACAAAATAAAATAAAACAGGTATGTCAGGAGCCTTGACAAGTGACTTGTGTGGAGCTCTTTTCTTTTTCCATAAGGTCTTCTGATTTAATCTAATCATTGGAAAATAATTTTGTTTGTCAAGGGAAGTTTGTGCATAATTATGTTTAAGTCTCAGATAGTTTCCCCTTTAGAGACACATAAAGATTATTTAATAATACATTTCCATACTTCAAATGGATTAGCATGTCAAAAGGCAGACTTGGTGTACAATGGCTTTTCAGAAGCATTGTATAGTGCTTTTTTTTCAATTAAACAGGCAATGTATCATAAGCTCTTACTGTGTGCAACAAACACACTGCAATAATATGGGATGAAGGAAGGAATAGCTAGCTATGAAGATGAATAAGACTTAGCACTGGTCCCAACTTAAATGTGTTTGAAACGTGGTATAGTTCTAAGAAGAATCACAATGGTTGGAAACTCAGTTCTTTTCATGAAATAGAATTTCAAAACGTAAGCTCAATTTCCTTCAAGCTGTATGTAAGCTTGATAAATTGTGAAGAACCCTGCTCATTCTGTAGCTTGTTAGCTAACTTTGTTGAAATGAAGACTTTGTGAAAGAAACACATCTGTGCTCTCTTTAGTCTGTGTAATGCTTCCCATGATATATGGGGCGAAAGTCTTAATATAGCAGCAGTGATGATTGATCGATTCACCATATTTATTGGGCACCTACTGTGTTCCAGGAACATGGTATTCAGTTTTCAATTAACTCATTTGCAGCCTGTAATCTTCCTACCACTAATTAACTGTTTGAAATTAAAAATAAATCAGCACACACAGGATATCCTGTTGTTGCTAGTTTCATTTTAAATTAATGAATATTTGAATATAGCTAGATATCACTGAAATAATAAATTCCAGTTTTTATGCTATTGCAAGTCACATCATTTGATAAAGCAATCTTTGGGGGAGATTGAATTAGATTAAGTTGAAGAATGCATCTGTTTGCAGTAGGAGACTGAAGATTATTTGAATACATTATTGATATTAATGCCGATCAAATTGTTGTGATGATTACATCGGGCAGTTGGATTTATTCCAGTGCTGTTATCTTGTAAAGTTACTGCGTCCAAATCTAGTTACTCTGCAGTATTTTCTTTAATATACTATGATGTGTCTTTTCCTCCTTTTAACAGCTTTGTTTTGTCCCTGTGTGAATATAATCGAAGGATCAATTTTATTAATCCAGCCCCTTTCCCATTTTAAATGCTTAATTAAATCATCATGAAGTGTACTGTTTTCCTGTGAGAATAAGATTCATTTCTTTAGCCTTTCTCCTCAACATACTAAATCTCTGAAATAGTCACCTTCATAGTATTTCCTAAACTGTATATTTTCCAAATCTATTTCTTTTCCTTAAGGAATTCCATAATGTGTAATTACCAATCCAATACCTCCTCTAGGTAAGGTCAAATTGGTAACGATGCCCTGAATTTGATTTATTTCCTATTTTGCTAGAAAAACAACCAAGAATGCCTACTTTATTCTGGGCCACCTCATACTGCATTGCATTCTTTGGAAGTTTCCCCACAATTAGGTTTTAGGTTACCTTTTTATTTATTTATTTTTTAGTCCTCTTCTGACTATCCAGTTGACTGTCTTGCTATAAGCTTGTTTACGCAGTGCTAAGAATATGTTGGTTGGCCTGTGGTCCAGTAAGCAAGTGCTACACATCTGTGCCTCCCCTGAAGTCACCATTTCAAAGTAAGAAAAAACAATGATCTAAGCAAAATTAAATGACAGCAGGGCGCCTGGGTGGCTCAGTGGGTTAGGCCTCTGCCTTTGGCTCAGGTCATGATGTATCGGGCTCTCTGCCTACCTCTTTGCCTACTTGTGATTTCTGTCTGTCAAATAAATAAAAAAAAATTAAATGACAGCATAGAAATCATAGCTTAGTTTCATTTCTGAAGGAATGGCAGGGGTTTTTTTTTATTTATTTATTTATAGACTATTTCTTAAGCATTCTTTCTATAGACCCAATCAGTGAGTACATTTAACAACAAACAAATAACAACAACAACAACAAATTAGTCATTTGGCATTTAATTACTGGAATAAACCAGTATTTAAATATAGTTGTCTTTTTGTGTCCTATATTTATCAATGTAATATTTTTTATATATGGTCTAAAACAGTCATTCTATAGAACTTCAATGATGAAGATTCTTCAATGATATAGATTCTTCAATGATGGAAACCTTCTATGCATTATTATTGGCCATATATGGCTGTTTAGTACTTGAGATGTGGCTAGTGTGAATGAGAAACTCAATTTTTAATTTAATTTTTTAAAATTCAATTTAAATGGCCACATGTGGCCAATGGCTAACAGTAGAGGGCTAGAATGTGAATATAATGGGTAATTCTGAAATTATTGCTCAAATTATAATTTTGAGGGGGATTTCTGTTTGTCTTTTAAGGAGTAATGATCTTCATCATTCTTTAATATAATCACAATAGTTCCTTTAGTATGAACTTTACTATCTATCTTAAAAAAGACAAATGTTTAAACATTAGTAAAATTATATCTTGACTATATTGCTCAATTCTTAAAACGGCCCTCTAAGGTAAGTATTCCTTTAAACCTATTTTATAGATAAACTGAAAAACCAAACTCGGGCTTAGAAAAATATTTTTCCTAAAGTCACAGAGCTTTAACATAGCAGGACTTATTGGAATCCCTGCATTTCTGATTCCAAGTTATAAGATCCTAACAACTCCGAACAGGTATTTTCAACTGCCTGCTGTTTTCCAGACTTTGCTTTGTAGACAATCATAAGACTAGAAATCAAATTTTAAAATTTCCACTGACACTAATGTGAGGTCATACATAAATACTTGCTGCAGCTTTTTTCTAGTAAGCCCATCCAAAGATCTAAACCAAACACACAAACTCAAAGCCTACACACGTACATCTATATTCAAAGTCTAAATCAATAAGCATGTTTTAGAACTTCATTCTTTAAAACTTTTTTTTTTAAAGATTTTATTTTATTATTTGACAGAGAGAGACACAGCGAGAAAGGGAACACAAGCAGGGGGAGTGGGAGAGGGAGAAGCAGGCTTCCTCTCCCCGCCTCCCCCCCAGCGGGGAGCCTGATGGAGGGCTTGGTCCCAGAACCCTGGGATTATGACCTGAGCTGAAGGCAGATGTTTAAGGACTGAGACTCAGGCGCCCACTTTAAAACCTTTCTCAGTGGAAAATACTTAAGCCTGCTTAATTAAAATAAAAGAATTGAAACATCTTTTTAAAAATCATTTTATTTTATTCTAAAGATTTATTCATTTATTTGAGAGGGAGAGAGAGAGAGAACGCATGAGTGGAGGGGAAGAGAAGTGGGAGAGGGAGAAGCAGGCTCCTCTCTGAGCAGGGAGCCTGATGGCAGGTCTTGATCTCTTCCCCACCCCCAATGAACCTTGGGATCTTGACCTGATCCAAAGGTAGATATTTAACCAATGGAGCCATCCAGGCATGCCTGAAACATTTTAAGTGTGTACATGAGCTAGCAAGAAAGTAATCTCCTGCTCAAAAACACAAAAGGGACAGAGGCTTTGCTACTCAAAGTGTAGCCTGCACAACAGCACCCACCACATCAATTAGTTAGGAAAAAAAAACAAAAACAAACAAAAAAAACCCTCAAACACTACTGGAGACCTATTGGAGAATAAGAATCTGCATTTTTCACATGATCTCCAGGGCATTTGCTAGGAATTCACTTATAAAATGGTTGTTACCTCTGAGGCTTTTGGAAAAGAGGATGATAGGACTCTCACATTTACAATACGTACATGCCTACATACATACAAAAGAAGGAAGAAAAGGAGGCAAGGAGGGAGTTATCACAAAGGAAAGAAAAAACAAATGTTAAGATTTCTACTACAAGAAAATAAAAGTTCAAGTGAAGGCTGAGGGATATTTATAGTGACCTGACTTAGAAATCTTTACTGTTTTCAATTTGGTTATGTTTCTTGGTATCCTAGTAATTAATACCAGTGAGCCTTTGGTGAGTTTTTGTAATCAATGTATTATAAAGATTAATGAAAGGCAGTATCGTCTGGGGGGCTGAATAGCATAAACATTTACCCATCCCCTCTCTAAGAGTCCCCCAATATCATTCCCTTCCTCCTAAATAATTTCATGATATTGGCTTATTTTTCACTCTATAGGGTTAATTGCCTTTGTCAACTCAGTAATGTGCTCCAGTATTAAAAACATAATGAAATACAAAATTGGAGAATCTTAAGAAAGCTTTTCCATTATCATATGAACATAGAATTTTTCAATGGTATTGAGATTCAAAATCATTGAAAATATTTTGCTTGTTTTTAGAAAAAATACCATATAACTTTATGATTTGTGGTTTACCCCAGTAAATATGGTAGTTATAATTAATATGTCTTTATATTTTGCCATTTTGAAGGTGAGCAAACTGTTCAAATGTGGTAATTGGGTATTCCTTGACCTTTACACTTTGATTCCTTATATTTACCCATCAAGATTCTTTCTTCCTCTTTTATTTTCCAGATGTTTAATAGCATTCAAGGACTATTTTAAACACACATATTTCAGGTTTGAATAACTTCTGTGGTCTGAATTCTTATTAATATGCATTGTATCTATTATCATTTGGCCTTATGCACATACTACACTGAGACATCCTTTCTACTGTCTTCCTTATTATATAATTCTAGTGAATTTTAGTTTTAGTGTTTATACCTCATCTCTCTCAATAGATCTGTTCTAATATGCATAGTTCTCTTATGGGGCTCTGAACTGTTGCAAAAGATGTAAGTCCTTCCCTCAGTTATTATAGGTAAAATATGTATAATTCCATTGATTTTTCACTTTTATGTGATAGAACTAGGAAGTTCTTACCATTAACCTAATAAATGTACTATTAAGTGTAACTAAGGTTTGGCATTCTTTTTTTTTTTTTTTTTAAGATTTTGTTTATTTGTTAGAGAGAGGGAGAGAGAGCGAGCGAGCACAGGCAGACAGAGTGGCAGGCAGAGGCAGAGGGAGAAGCAGGCTCCCTGCCGAGCAAGGAGCCCGATGTGGGACTCCATCCCAGGACGCTGGGATCATGACCTGAGCCGAAGGCAGCTGCTTAACCAACTGAGCCACCCAGGTGTCCCAAGGTTTGGTATTCTAAAACTAAAATTGAGGTACTGCTAGAGCTTATTGAATTCAGATTTTAATTCAATATTCTGCCATATGGCCCTTGGGAACATTTTGAACAAGGAAATTTGGAATTCCAACAATTCTGAATTTGCTTTGTTATCATTATACTATTAATGTTGTCTTGAGTTAGTTGATGTTTTTATTTTCTTCTATTCTTTGTTAATCTACTGTAATAAAGTTATAAATACATCATTATTAATTTAGTTGTTTATTATATTTTATATTAATTCTACAATGAATAATGTTACATGTTACCAATGACAGAACTTTCACCAATAGTGTTACATGATACCAAAAATTAAACTTTAAAACATAATACATTGCAGTTCAAAACAGAAATTGTTAAATCTGGTTGCTTAACCAAATATACATGCAATGTCCCAAATTTTACTGGATGGACATAGTATGTCCTATGAATTTGTGCTATTTCAGTATCTCCTAAAATGCTATCAAGGTAAACATAATAAAAATTCTGGGGTATATTTACCTTTATAGATTTAATTTATATTCAAAACACATAGAACCACAGATTCTTCTCTCATTGGGATATGAAAGAAGATTCCTATATGTTACCAGCAACAAATTTATGGCATTTTATTTTTTTCTTCTCTGGTACTTGGCTGCCCATGAGCCTATTTTTCACTGGAAAGTTCCCATGATCTTTTGCTCTATATAAGGTAGAAATGAGCAAATACCTTTGAGAGCCCTGTATATAAATTACAAGAAGGGATTATACTACAGAACAAGAACTAAGCTCAAGGTGGTTTTTTCATAATATCTAAAACCATACTATGACCTATTAGGTGCTCCATAAATCCCCTTCTCCTTCTGCCTCCTGCTCTGCCTACTTGTGCTCGTGGGTTCACGCTCTCTTGCTGTCAAATAAATAAATAAATAAAATCTTTTATTTCTATTTTTAAAGATTTTATTTATTTATTGACAGAGAAAATCACAAGTAGGCAGAGAGGTAGGCAGAGAGAGGGAGGGGGGAAGCAGGCTCCCTGCTGAGCAGAGAGCCTGATGCAATGTGGAGCCCATCCCAAGACCCTGGGATCATGACCTGAGCCGAAGGCAGAGGCTTAACCCTAGGCGCCCCAAATAAAATCTTTTTAAAAAATGATTTATTTGAAGGATGTAGTATCAAACATTTTTTTACAGTCATCCAGTGCACTACTGTACAGTAAAATTATAAAATTTGATGAACTTGTTTGGTTAGGTCAGATGTGTCAAGTGAATAAAAAAATGATTTAATTTGCCCCACAGAAAGGAGAAATAATCATTGTTTAGATCATCCTCATTTACTTTGTGTAGATTATGTGTTCTAAATTTATACTATACATACATAAATATATGTGTGTATATATACACACACACATATATTCCATGGGATTTAAGGTGCAATCTTTAAAAAAAAAAAAAGAAGAAGAAGAAGAAGGAGAGAAGGACGGTAAGAAGGAGGGAGGAAGGGTGAAGAAGGAAAGAGAAGGGAAAGGAAGGGAAGGAGAGAAAGAAGGTAGAAGCTTTATATCCAAAACATAAGATCCTTTGTTTTATGCATACCAGAGTCACAGATTTACTTAGGACTGTAGTAAAAGGGAAGTGACTCATAGTTTCATTCACTCACAACAGGGATATAAGAAACATTTTATGTTTGGCACTCGAGTCCCGGTCTTTATTTGAAACTAAGATGAAGTCAAGAGTAAAGGCGCAGGCAGCATCCCACAGAGAAATATATCTTTACCCTAGTGTGTCTTACCAATTAATGCTAATTGGCTTCATTAAGTCATTGCTGTGCTTCTCAAGTGCTACCGTGTTTAAGAACCACCTGGGCAGCTTGTTAATATAAATTCTTGACCCCATCCCTGGAGGGGTTGGTGGAGCCTCAAATGTGCTCTTATAACAACTTCCAAACAGTGTTGCTGCTGGTGGTCACATAGAAGTCACACATAAGTAATATTTAAAGTCCACTGGCATGCAAGATGTTATAAATTGTAAGTCTTACCTAAGAAAACACTTGACTTGGGCATGCAGAACACAAGGAGTAGTTATTGTTAATTAATAGTGACTGCTGTTATCAAAGATACTATTCTTGTGTAAGTCCAAAACAAGACCTGACCATTTATGGATGCATAAAGTAGGAAGGAACAGAAAGAAAGCAGTCTAGTTTTCATTTTAGAATTTGATATCACCGAAGTTGTTTTTTCTACCCACATCCTCTCAACATATTGAGTATTTAATCACTGCAATAGGTATTTGGAAGTGGAATATGTCATGTATGTTCTGTAATGGTATAAACTAGAAAGGCATAGAGAAATAATTTTGGTTCTATTTAGAGACAGTGTGGTAAATGTGCTACTTTTTAGAATTCAACATTGCTGTTTCTTAAGGGAAAAGAAAAAAAATGTGAGTATTAAACAGTTGTCCCTGGCATCTATTTCACTTTTTTTTTTTTTCTGGAAAATGGCCCCAATAAGTTTCCCCAAGATTATGTTAGGGCTTTGTTTTAAGTTTGTAGATGGAAGGAAAGAGTGCCACCTACTGAAGAAGCCAAATGCTGACTCCAACATAATGCACACATCTTTGCTGCCCTGATTTAACCTTAACACCTTAAGGAAAAAAATGGTTCAGATCTGCCCATAAGGCATTAATGGCCATTTGGACTTAGACCTCTAAACTAAAGGACTCTTGTTAATTTGTTTAAATCATTGCGGAGTAATTATGTGTTATCATTACCCAGGAATATTGGGATGCCTCATCTGTTGAATCCAAGGCCAGAAGAGAGATGAAAATTATGACCCTACCCTCCTGAATCTGCAGAAGGAAGGTAGGAGAAAACATCCAAACCAGAAAAAACTCCTATTTATTCTTTATCAGAAACTTTAAAATCACCTCATCTTCTCATCCAGGTGAGAATTTATAATATTCTATACAAATTTAAACCCAGTTAGTGTCAAAAATCCTCCAAATCTGCTTACCTCAGCTAATTAATGGAATTCAGTAAAAACAATATTCTTCAACTAAAAATCTGATTTAACATATAACGAAGGCAATTTAAAATAACTTTTAAAAGCATAGATTCTGGAAATATTGCATGGATTCGAATACAGGTCTGCCATGCACTAGCTCTGTGGCTCTGCACACTCACTTGTATCTCAATTCACTCATCTGTAAAATGCGGGTTACGATCTCATAGAGTCATTATTAGAGAAACCAAATAATAAAATAAGTGCAAGTACCTTGAATAAGCAGTTAGTAAATATAAACTGCCACTGACGTTTATCGGAATCTCTTAGAAGTTATGTAACCCTGAGGAAGTCCCTCAGGGCGCAAAGCTGAATAAATAGCAAAATGACTGAAAGTTAACTCAGGTGTATTTCAATTCTGAAAACAGAATAAAAATTTTAAAGGCTTTCTTCACATTAAATATAAAGTTACTAACACTGTATTCAATGGTTTTTTTTTTCCATAAAAGTTTGGCAGATATGTTGTCAAAATGAAGAAACTATTAATCCTTTAATATGTTTATTTTGTGGGGTCAGAATTGATATAACTGAATGAGAAACTTCACTTTTGCTATTGTCCCACCTCAAACATTACTCTTTCCTTTAAACACGGAAGCTCTTTCCTTTAAAAACTGAATGATCTAAATATTTCTGAGGAAATTTTCACATTTGCTTATTTTTAATTGGATTGTGTTATATAATATTCTACTCTGTTAAACTGATCAGAGTCAAGCTGAAAATTCATTAGATAAATTATAGGAATTACTTTACCATTTTATAAATAATCTTATTCGAAAACAGGAGATTGGGTGTCTGGGTGCCTCAGAGCCTTCTGCTCAGGTCATGATCCCGGGATCCTGGGATGAGTCCTGCATCAGGCTCCCTGCTCAGTGGGGAGCCTGCTTCTCCCTCTACCTCTCTCTCTGTTATCATGAATAAATAAATAAAATCTTAAATAAATAAAATATTTTAAAAAACAGGGAAATAATTTTAAAATGGAAATATTACTCTTTAACATAAATATTTGCTTGCTGTCAACAATCCAGGTGCTTTCCCAAAAGCAAGATCAAGAAAGAGCTATGACAGGGACTAAGACATTTACTAGATTTTAGGCTATTTGTAATAATGGATAATGCAGCCTTACATGAATCACCATGGCTTCTGATTGGTTCATTCTTTGTTACCTGTAACTTATTTTAACATACTTTAGCATGGGCTCTGTGTGTGTGTGTGTGTGTGTGTGTGTGTGTGTGTGTGTGTCTATGTTTCTCTGTGTGTCTGTCTAGCTACAGATATCTAAATGAGAGATAACAGTCTTCAGGGGACTAGTTCACATTTAGAACACTCTCTCCAGTGAATATCCACACCCCAGAGGTAGCTACAATAAGATATTGTCCATTACTGTGTAATTAACAGTAAGAGTGTTCATGGTGACCTTTTACTGGTTAGATTGGTAGAGTTCAACAAAAGTGGCCTGTCTGAAAAATTGCAGAGATGTTCCCATACTTGTGCAAACCTGATGTAAGACTCTGGAAGGACTGTTCTTCTGAACAGTGTCATAAACTTGATGCATAGCTGCTGATCATGACAGTTTTTTACCATGCTCTGACCAGATGTTTAAACTTCTCCTGCCATTAGAAGATCATTGTGAACATGATGTTATGGAAGGCGTGGTTGGAATATCTCAATGGACAGAGAGCTAGGATTTCACTGACCTTGCTGGAAAGGTGGGATAGCTATATTTTTTGCTGGTTTGCTATGAACATTTGAACATGTTCACTCTGAGACCTAGGAAGGAAGTTGAGGCAGGTGGGACCTTTTTAGCTCTTGCCTCTATCTCTCAAAGTTGGGAAATACAGATTTTTACCAGTCAGAACCTAGTATTTATGAATTGCCTACTTGATTAGGTCAGTTAGCAAGTCTGTTAAACATTACAGTGTGTAACTATCTGATATTTAGTTTCTTGGAGGAATTTCAAAAATCTGAATTTTTTCATAACTGCTTACTTATTAAATGGAACTGTCAATCTGATAGGCAGTTTTAGTATTGAGAGCTGTAAGTCAAATGTAAGATTTTAATGTGGTGAGAAGCAAAGTTTGTTTTTATCACATGTTATCCAAACTGGGTATACTTAATACCCTAATAATATCTTTGAGTTTTAATCTATTACTGATTTTATTTTAAATTCTGACAGTTTCACTTTCTAAAAGAAAGTCTCAATAAGACCTTCATGTTTCCAAAGGATCTTAATTGCTGGTTCTTTCCGCAATGTGTACAATTATTTGGTTGGACAGAGAGAGATAGGGGGGTAGTTAGAGGAGAAAGGGAGGGAAGGGGAGATAAAGATTGAGAGAGAGGTTAGATACAGATAAACATGTCTAGGTCAAGGTGATTAGGCATTACAGGGACCATTCTGGGGTGGATGCTCATGAAAGAAATAAACTGAATACAAGAAATAAGACCATACCAGCTCTAGATAGACTTTGTTAGAAGCTATAGGTACTGGGCCTGTTCTTTTTTTGTATCTATATAATAAGGATATCTATTTTATAATTTGTAAAATAGCTTTTCTGTACAATACTGCTTGTTTTTCATGGTCTTGTAGTGAGAACAGTCAAAAGGTTATTTCTGTGTCTAAATTCTAGAAGAGCAAGCTGAGTCACTGTGGGATTTCACTGCATGCTAGAATTGGGTCTCAGAAAAGTTGGACATTTTCTGAATCTCCCTCAGGGATCATGATCCAATAGGCATGAGCTGGTGTCAAAATATCTTTAGGATCTTTTTTTTAAGATTTTATCTATTTACTTGACAGGCAGAGATCACAAGTAGGCAGAGAGGCAGGCAGAGAGAGAGGAGGAAGCAGGCCCCCCGCTGAGCAGAGAGCCCGATGTGGGGCTCCATCCCAGGACCCCTGGGTCATGACCTGAGTCAAAGACAGAGGCCCCAACCCACTGAGCCACCCAGGCTCTAGCTTCTGTTGCTACTGAGCTAGTCATATTTCTAGCTTTATACTTATATATTCATTCAAGAAATAAATTATCATGCCTTATTTCAATTCAGGTTTCTATTCTGGGTGGATTTGAATATTATCTGGCTTATTAACCTTAACTCCGTGTAAATTATGTCTACACTGTAGAGTTAACTATTTTGAAATGACCATGTAAAACACAGTAGGTCAAATAATTTGTATGCTCAAAATTATATTTATTTTTTTATGTGCAGCTTGTTCTGGCAACTTTCATTTGATGAGTGTGTGATTGTTCAGCTGCAGGAAAATGAATACTACTGAAAACATATATCATGTACGTACATTTGGATGCCTTTACCTGTCAGATTAGACTTTGTTAAACCTAGAACTGTTTGTTTTTAATTAGGGTATTCTGTATGTCTCCTGGTGTGCAGCTTTTTTGCTAAGATCATGAAGAATAAGATAAGGAAATGTCTAAAACACTATTAAGTGTGCTAATTCCATTCATAGTGCATGGAAGTCTTCATTTTAATGTATTAAATGTCGTTTTTCTTCTTTTAAGAAATTATTATATCTAGTATTTTATTCCCAGAGGTTCTTAACCCTATCCATATGATTATAAAGTCTCTTAAAAGGTTGATTACGCAGAACAAGTGTCCCTGAACTCCACTGTTCAATCAAAACTTTTTGTTGTTACAAAATTGTGGTGGGAACCTGAGTAATTTCTCAGCTTATCCTTTTCCCACATTTCCTGACTGCCTTACATTAAGAAATAAGGAAGTGTCTTATTTAAAAATTTTTAAAAGACTGTTAATATTCAGTCTTCCTGTAACTTGAAGCATTCTGTATATATAGCAAATTACTTCATCTATCAGAACCAAGTTTCTTTTTCCTCATGTTAGTTGGATCTGAATCTCATTCATCTTTATAATTGGATTTTTTTCTCTTTTCTCTTGGGCAAGCTCTTATTGGTTGGAGGGGAAGGAATACAGTTGCTAATCAAGGCCATAGGAGAGCAGCCTTCTGTGTCCCTACACGGGCACATTCTCCTAAATTGAGGATTGCTGACACAGAGAAAGTCCAGCCTAATGGATGTGGACTGCTTGGATTCCAATTCCTGTCCCACCATTTACCATTTCAGTGACCCTGGACCAATTATTTTATACTTTCTCTGTTCCTAGTTTCTTATCTAGAACAAAGGTGCAATAATAATATTTACTTAATAAAATGTTTCTAGGGGTGCCTGGGTGGTTCAGTCAGCTAAGCATCTGACTCTTGGTTTTGGCTGAGGTCATAATCTCAGGGTGGTGGGATGGAGCCCCGCATTGGGCTCTGCGCTCTGTGGTGGTGGGTGGAGCGGGGGTGAGGGGGAGGCCTGTGCTTCAGTATCTGTCCCTCTGCCCCTCCCCCCTCTGTCCCTCCACTTGCTCTCTCTCTCTCTAAAATAAATAAATTAATAAAATATTTTTTAAAGAAATGTTTCTAGATAACATTAAACAAACTAGCCATATAAAGTTCTTAGAACAAATATCTGGCACATAGTGTTTTAATTAATGATAGCTAGTATTACTACCATTGTCAATTTGCCACTGCTGAATTCTCTGTATCTAATCAATGTTATTTTCTAAACCATTCATAATATGGCTTATTTTGGCACCATTGGGAGTGTTGCCATCTTCTCAAATAGAAAGCAGATAAGAACAATTCAGAATAAATTAGACCTCTGAAGATATGTCAACACCTTCACTGGAAACTCATTTTCAAAAAGCCTGCTACCTCTAGGATGCTGCTGATATGGAAGGAGGCATTCTTTGGAAATCTATTTGTTTCACATTGCTTATGTTCTTTTTAATCTGTTTATTCAAATATTAAGAAGAATTTTGTTCTAACACATTAAATTTATCATTGATTTAATGGGTCAAGTCCATTGCAAGGTGGTAAGTACTTCAACAGTTAGAGTAGCATTAATCTCTCTACCTGGCTTTTGACAAAACAGTTTGGCATAGTGATTGAGTTGAGGGTGAAAGTTTTGTAATTTTGCTGCATGAATTGAAACTTTGATTTTACAACTTTCTAAGGGAGCCACCTCATGTTTCCTCATCTGAAAAATAGAGATAATGATAGCAGTTTTCTATCTTTAGGATTATTGTAAAGAGGTGATGCAGGGGGCATCTGGGTGGCTCAGTTGATTAGGCATCCAAATCTTGGTTTGGGTGCATGTTGTGATCTCAGGTCATGGGATTGAGCCCCACATTGGACTCTGAACCTTGCAGGAAGTCTGCTTGAGACTCTATACCTCTCCTGCTGCTCCTTCCCATTCTCTCCTTCTACCTCAAATAAATAAATCTTAAGAATAAAAGAAGAGGAGTGGTAGGTGGCTCAGTTGGTTAGGTGTCTGCCTTCAGCTCAGGTCATGATCCCAGGGTCCTGGGATGGAGTCCCACATCAGACTCCCTGCTCTTCAAGGAGTCTGCTTGTCCCTCTCCCCCTGTCTTCTGCTCCCTCTGCTTGTGCTCCCTCTCTTTCTAATAAAAATAAATAATTTTTTTAAAGAAAAAAAAAACAGTGATGTAAGAAAAACACTTAAAAGAGGCTCTGGAACACAATGTGTGTGTGGTGTCCACAGTTATGTCAAGGATGATTTATACTGTACTGAATCTCAGTGAGGACTAATGATTCACAATTAGTGGACTATGCCAATCAGTCCACTATACTTAGAGAAGAGAGAGCCTTGAGACTTTCTGTCATCAAATTCACTTACAGATTGAAAAGAAAAAGGAAGTCCCAAAAACTGAGAAGAATGACCCAGGGATTCCAGTAACTCTGGTTTGACTACAAATAAAGGTCTCTCATCTATTCCATCCACTGCACTATTATCCGTAATTTGTGATGCAGCCTTGTCTGATTTAGACTGCCAGGCACGGCCTAGATTATGAAAGGACAACAAATGTCAGGCAAAACAACTTGAGGACAGAAGAGGAGAGATATCAGGACTTCCAATGTAACTGTTTTTCCAATTTTAAAATCAGGTAACTTGTCCCCAAAATTTCTTCACATTTTTTTCTATGACGATTTTTCAGATATTCAAGAATTCAAATATGGTTGTCATACATGGGTTCCAAGATACAGTAACTAGACTTTAATGAAGTGAAAATGTAGATTGTCTATACTGCCTTTCATCTTTAAAGCACAGGATAAAAGAATGATCTAGATCTGTGCCATCCATTATAGTAGTCACTAGCCACATGCACTTACTCATTTTATACTTTAAATCAATTAAAGTTTTACAAGTTTTAAAAGGTCCTTAGTTGCACTGGCCACATTTCAGGTGCTCAAGAGCTGCAAGTGGCAAGTGACTACCGTATTGGACAGTTCAGATGGACATACCCACCATCAGAGAAAGGTCTATTGGATGGTGCTGCCCTGGAGCATCTGAGAAATACTTATATAGTTAGTAGACTAAGGTGCACACTCAGAAGTACCATAGAGAAGTGTTTTCACAAAATGTGAGCTGGGCTTGCACTATGATAAAATAAAAGCCCAAAATTTTTAGAGAGTTCAGTCAAATCCAATCATTCACTGTGCAATGAAGGGTCTATAATTTGTGATATGAGAAATATCTCCTAGAAGAAGGGCAGGAAGGGAAGGAGGCAGAAACTGCAGGCTCTTAAGGGGGGAAAAGAAGGCAGACATTAAACTAATTCTTATGTAGGCTCACCTGATTTCCTAATTTATTTACAAGCATCTTTGAAGTGTTTTCAACTCTCAGAGTCACAACAGGGGCTTTTCCAATCAATATTTATGTTACTTACATTACACTTGGAAAACAGCTAACACTTTCAAATGCTGATGTATGTGGAAGAAGATCATGTTGGCTCAAGACTGAGTCTATCCATGGAAAATGTCCCTGTTGATATAATTCCACAGTTCACCATGATGAATTTTAAACAGAAGGTACTTTTTTGTCTGCTTAGATTTTATTTTGGCAGTAAAATATCTAATGATTATTCAATTTGGTCTGAAGCATAAAATATCATTAGGAGTTCTGCATAAGTGCTTAGGAATTCAATCTCAACTGCCTATTGCTCTTTACTGTGGATCTAATTAATAACAGTAGTTTCCAGCCTTGAAGTCAGGAAGAAAAAGTTGGGCACTTTGCCCTCACCATTCTGACCTTTGACATTAATAATAACCCTTGTATTGGAATTGTTCTTTAGAGTTTACAAGATGCTTTCAAGCAGTGTTTTTACATAAAGTAGTCCGCTTACTTCTGAAACGGGCTCATGAAAGACACGGGTTTTAGCCTCTTAACTTAAAAATCTGGAAAGTGATGTGTGCAAAATAAGTTACCTGTCCAGAAAACTCAGGGATATGAGCAGAACTTGTGTTATTTCTGCTGTGCTATGCTGTCTTCCTAAGCATCTTGTAACCTACACCAGTTGCTACAACTGGATTTTGGCCCAGACATGGGAAAGAGAAGGAAGAGGGGAAATGGGCAAAATGAGAGACAAGATATAACAGTTTATGCTCTTAAAAATAATTAGCATAAAGAGACCCGACTATAAATGCAGTATGATAGGGGCACCTGGGTGGCTCAGTGGGTTAAAGCCTCTGCCTTCAGCTCAGATCATGATCTCAGGGTCCTGGGATCGAGCCCTACATCGGGCTCTCTGCTCAGCGGGGAGCCTGCTTCCCCACTCTCTCTCTGCCTGTCTCTCTGCCTGTTTGTGATCTCTGTCTGTCAAATAAATAAATAAAATTTTAAAAAAAATAAATGCAGTATGATATAATGGGACCCTGAAACAGAGAAAGGGCAATAGATTAAGGGAATCTGAAAGAAATATGGACTTCATTTAATAATGATACATTAATATTGGTTCATTAATTAGAATAAATGAACCATTATAAGATGTTAATAATAGGGAAAATTGGGTGTAGGATACATTAAAATTTTCTGTACTTTTCTTGCAATTCTATGTCAGTCTAAACTTTTATAAAATAAAAAAGTACTTAAAAAAGTCATTGGTAGGAGTATGCATCCAAAACCTCCTAAGGTTCACTGTGCAAGTCTGCAAGTTGCAGTTGGCAACTTGATGAAGGGAGATAGTTTCCATTCCAGTAGAAGTTGTTTTGTTATATGATGCTACAGAATAGGTTTGTTGAACTAAGACCTACAGGCCAAATTCAGCCCATCTCCTCTTTCAAAAAAATTCAGCCTTGTTTTATTGTAACATGGCCAGGTTCATAAGGTTACATAATATCTCTGGCTATTTTGTGCTACTACTGGCAGAGGTGAATAGTTATGAGAGAGACCACATGGTGCACAACCTAAAATATTTGCTATCCAGTTCTTTACAGAAAAAGTATTCAAAACACTGGTAGAAAACATCAGATTCTCTGCTTTTCATCAACATTTGCTTATTGAGTGCCTACCATGTGCCAGGCATTCTTCTATGTGATAGTAACACAATGGTGATCAAATCAAAGAGTCTACCTTTTATGATACCTCCAGTATAATGAAATAATGGTATAAATATGCAAATAAAAAGTACCACTGATGAATTGTGCAAAATTAATTCCAACAGCCCTAAGTCCTACCAAAACAGTAAAGTGAACATAGTTGATATAGAGAGAGTTGTTGGGGATTAAACAGCTAATTTAGTTCGGGTACTCATGTTAAGTGCTCTGAGATAGATCCTGAATAAAGGGAAGGAACCAACTATGGAAAGATAAAGGGGATAGCAGTCCAAATAGAATGACTGAAAGTACAAAAGTCATAACACAGAAACAAGCTTAAAGTTCACAGCAAAGAAATTTTAAGATTTGTTTAGACCTCAACTACTTCCAAAGTTAACTGCGACAAAATTAAAATAAATACATGTCCCATATTTCTTTTCCTTTTTTTTTTGCTGTACATTTTTGAAAGGATTACTCAGTATGAATAACCAAGATTTTCATATCCTATGAAAATTTTGATAATGAAATTAATGATTATTTTGAAAACATGGGAAAAGAGCAGCAATAAATGTTACTTATTATAAGATATTTGGCATATTATAATTTTCTGTTAAACCTTAAAAATATTTTCCCTCCTTGAACCCTCCTACACTGTTGGTGGGAATGCAAGCTGGTGCAACCACTCTGGAAAACAGCGTGGAGGTTCCTCAAAAAGTTGAAAATAGAACTACCCTATGACCCAGCAATTGCACTACTGGGTATTTACCCTAAAGATACAAACGTAGTGATCCGAAGGGGCACGTGCACCCGAATGTTTATAGCAGCAATGTCTACAAT
>PISX010019151.1:0-38784 GCA_004024625.1 Mellivora capensis
TAGGATCTTGTTGAGAATCTTAGCATCCATATTCATCAGTGATATTGGTCTGAAATTCTCCTTTTTGGTGTGGTCTTTGCCTGGTTTGGGGAGCAGGGTAATGCTGGCTTCATAAAAAGAGTCTGGAAGTTTTCCTTCTGCTTCAATTTTTTGAAACAGCTTCAGGAGAATAGGTGTTATTTCTTCTTTGAAAGTTTGGGAGAATTCCCCAGGGAATTCGTCACGTCCTGGGCTCTTGTTTTTTGGGAGGTTTTTGATCACTGCTTCAATCTCGTTACTAGATATCAGTCTATTCAGGCTGTCATTTTCTTCCTGGTTCAATTTTGGGAGTTTATAGTTATCCAGGAATGCATCCATTTCATCTAGGTTGCTTAACTTATTGGCATATAACTGTTGATAATAACTTCTGATGATTGTTTCTACTTCCTTGGTGTTAGTTGTGATCTCTCCCTTTTCATTCATAATTTTATTAATTGAGCTTTCTCTCTTTTCTTTTGGATTAGTGTGGCCAATGGTTTATCGATCTTATTGATTCTTTCAAAAAACCAGCTTCTAGTTTCATTGATACGTTCTATTGTATCTCTAGTTTCTACCTCATTCATCTCTGCTCTAATCTTGATTTCCCTTCTTGTGTGTGGAGTTGGTTTAATTTGTTGTTGATTCTCCAGTTCTTTAAGGTGTAGAGACAGCTGGTGTATTCTGGATTTTTCAATTTTTTTGAGGGAGGCTTGGATGGCTATGTATTTCACCCTTAGGACCGCCTTTGCTGTATCCCATAGGTTTTGGACCGAAGTGTCTTCATTCTCATTGTTTCCCATGAATTGTTTAAGTTCTTCTTTGATCTCCTGGTTGACCCAAGCATTCTTAAGCAAGGTGGTCTTTAGCTTCCAGGTGTTTGAGTTTTTTCCAAACTTCCTTGTGGTTGAGCTCCAGTTTCAAAGCATTGTGATCTGAGAATATGCAGGGAATAATCTCAGTCTTTTGGTACCGGTTGATTCCTGATTTGTGACCCAGTATGTGGTCTATTCTGGAGAAGGTTCCATGTGCACTTGAGAAGAATGAGTATTCTGTTGTTTTAGGGTGGAATGTTCTGTATATATCTATGAGGTCCATCTGGTCCAATGTGTCATTCAATGCTCTTGTTTCTTTATTGATTTTCTGCTTGGATGATCTGTCTATTACTGAGAGAGGTGTGTTGAGATCTCCTACTATAAATGTATTTATATCAATATGACTCTTTGTCTTGATTAGTAGTATTCTTATGTAATTGGCTGCTCCCATATTGGGGGCATAAATATTTACAATTGCTAGATCTTCTTGGTGGATTGTCCCTTTAGGGATGATGTAGTGTCCTTCTGTATCTCTGACTAGTCTTTAGTTTAAAATCTAATTTATCTGATATAAGAATCACTACCCTGGCCTTCTTTTGAGGCCCACTGGCATGAAAGATGCTCCTCCATCCCTTCACTTTCAGTCTGGGTGTATCCTTAGGTTTGAAAGGGGTCTCTTGTAGACAACGTATGGATTGGTCCTGTCGTTTTATCCAATCTGCAATCCTGTGTCGTTTTATGGGCGCATTTAGGCCATTCACGTTGAGAGTGATTATTGATAAATATGTTTTTATTGACATCGTGTTACCTTTGAAGTCTTTCTTTCTGTAGATTGTCTCTATATTTCTGTTCAATGATATTCTTGGGATTTTTCCTCTTTTATAGAATCCCCCTTAATATTTCCTGCAGTGTTGGCTTGGTGGTCGCATACTCTTTTAAGCCTTGCCGGTCTTGGAAACTCTTTATCTCTCCATCCATTTTGAATGTCAGTCTTGTTGGAAGTATTCTTGGCTGCATGTTCTTCTCATTTAGTGTCCTGAATATATCTTGCCAGCCCTTTCTGGCTTGCCAGGTTACGGTGGACAGGTCCGACGTTATTCTGATGGGCTTTCCTCTGTACGTAAGGATCTTCTTTGTCCTAGCTGCCTTCAAGAGGGCATGCCTACAATTATAATTCTTCATTCTTGCTATTAGGTGTCTCAAGGACTTTTGAGAATCTATAATCTTGGGGGGAGACCGTTCTGCCTCTAGTACATGAAAGCTGGTTCCATTCGCAAGATTGGGAAAATTTTCACGGAGAACTTTTTCCACTATATCTTCTAGACTTCTTTCGTTCTCCTCCCCTTCAGGGATTCCAATAATTCTGATGCTAGAACGTTTCATGGCATCATTTATTTCCCTGATTCTGTTTTCGTGGCTTCTAAGCTGCTGTTCCAAGCTTCCTCCTGATCCTTTCTCTCTATCTGTTTGTCCTCAAGATTACTAATTCTATCTTCTGTCTCAGTTGCCCTAGCTTTTAGAGAATTTAGATTAGATTGGAACTCATTGAGAGCATTGTGAACATCATCCCTGGTGGCTTTCAGTTCTGCCCTAATATTGTGAACATGATCCCTGGTGGCTTTCAGTTCTGCCCTAATCAATTCCGTTTGGTCATCCATGGCTTTCTCCAACCTAGCTATTGCCTGGATAATTGTTAGTCTGAATTCCCTTTCCAACATATTGTCTATGTTGATAGCCATTAGCTCTGTTGCAGAAGGCCCATCCTCTGAATTTTTCTTCTGTTGGGCATTCCTCCTCCTAGTCATTTTGGTGAGAGATGACTGAATTGATGTAGCTGGATGTATCAACCGTGGTGCAGTAGAATTGCACCCTGGAATGCTTCTGAGCAGTCAAGAATCCACACCCAAAACAAAGAAAGAAAGAAAGAAAGAAAGAAAGAAAGAAAGAAAGAAAGAAAGAAAGAGAGAAAAATGAAAATGAGAGAGAGAGAGAGAGACAGGAAAAATAAAAAGAAAGATAAAAGAGAAGTCTCAGCCCAAATGAGCCCCAAGGTAAGATTTATGAAGTATACAAACAAAAATAGACAAACAAAAAGACTGATAAAAGTATATGACAAGAGAAAAAAAATATATATATATATAAAAGCAAAACAAACAAACAAAAAAAAACAAAAAAACTCATCAAAAAGAACCCCAAGTATAAGATTTATATTCTACCAGGACAAACACAAATACACAGAAACACTGGCAGAAGAAAAAGATGGGAGGGTGGTTATAAATTCTCAGTGTGGGCAAGGAAGATTATTTTGATTCTTCCTGGATGTATCTTGATATCTTTGTTAAAGGACTCAACTTTCCTAAAATAAAGGGGGATTAAAAATTGGTTTACCTATAGGGGTAGCACTGATTGGGGAAAGGGGATTACCTTGAATTTTAACTCTATATAATATTAAAAAATAAAAGTACAAAAAAGAATGAACTAAACTAAAATAAAATAATATTTTAAAAATTTTAAAAAATAGAAAAGCAAAAGAAAAACACAGGTATATGTATCAAAAAGTTCAGGTTAAAAGGTTATTATGGAATTTGATGTACTGGACATCTCACTGTGATGGTAAATAGGCTAAAAAATTATCTATATATAAAAAATTTAAAAAATGAACCAGAATAGTGGGAACGAATTAAAAATAAAAGTTGTATCTATGAAGTAGTTGTGGTTGTTCTCTTGTCTTTTTTTTTCTTCCTGTTGGCTTTCTGGCCGAGGGGCCTGCCGCGTGCGTTTTTAGGCAGTGTTTCCTGAGTTAAGTCCTCCTGCCCCCCTCAAAGGGGTGGGCTCTGAAGAAACCGGTTTTTCAGGCTTTTGTTCTCTGGGGGTTTTTGTGTTTGTTTTCTCTCACCTTGACAGCTTTTGATGGTTTTTGGAGGTTTAGAGGAAAGCAAACTGCACCCAGACCTCCCTCTCAGAGAGAAGCCTCAGTCTGTTCCCCTCTGGGTGCTGCAGAACACATAAGTTCCCCCTTGGCCGCTGGCAGAGCACGTTCTGAGTCACGGTCCCTGGGGACACAGGAACTCCTGCTTGTACCCAAAACCATGACAGCAGCAGCTGTCTGGGCAGCTCCAGACCGCCAGAGAGGTCCCAAGCAGCGATTGCACACTGAGATTTTCCCGATGGCCAGGGCTGGAGCACTCAGACTTTCCGGGTCTGAGAGCGCTGGGCTGGCGCCTGCACGCACCTCTCTCAGGAGAGTGTGTGGGGCGCGACTCAGGCTCTGAAAGCGCAGCGCATACACATGGGGACTACAAAAAGGCTGTGTTTCTGCAGGCTGGTGAGGCTCCCAGCCCCTCACAGCACCCCATGCGCTCTCAGGCCCACAGGCGGCTCAGGGACCAAGACCTGGTTTCTCCGCTGCACTCTCTCTGGCTCAGCACCAGGGGTGGTTGTCCTGGGTCAGGGGACTGAAGCCCCTGTCCCTAACCACACCTATACCCACAGTTTTCCCCCATGATCCTTTGCTCTTTTTGAGTGCTTTCAACCAGACTCCAAGTTAGTGCTGGTCCCAGACACAGGGCACTCTCGTATTGGGGTATTACTTTCCAATGGGTCGCTTCTGGTGGCTCCCTCCCCCTTTTGTTTATCTTCCGATAATAGTCCGATGTTCCCACTCCGCTTTACCTGCCCCCTGGCGTCTTCTGCCCCCGTAGAGATCCAGACGTGTATAATTCTGATCTCAGGTTGATTTCATGGGTGATCAGAGTTCTTTGGTAGGTAATCAGCTCACTTTAGGGGACAGGTTGAAACAGCGCCTCCTCCTAGTTCTCTGCCATCTTGTCTCCTGCTTGGGCCATGTTTAATATGATTTTGCTTCTGTTGTTTTTTTTCTAGCTTTGTAATAGTACTGTCAGTATCTGTGACCTACACTAATTCTACCTTCTGGAATATATGGTATTCAAATCTTAAAAACATTTATGGATATGTAAAAAGATGACTTTCTGTAGTGAATAGAATTTACTATATATCTCTTGAAATTTTTTTTAATCTTCCACTTATTTATCTGTGATAAACATGATCTTTCAAGTTCTAAAAGGGAAAATTAGTTCCACTATAGGACTGACTGACTGTCAACTTCTAGATACAATATTTTGTTGTTGTTGTTTTAACTAGAGGTTTCAGTACTTCACTTGTTTAAATTCAGATCCATAAAACATACATCTCCTTTATAGCTGTTCCATGTCACCTTTGCTTCAAGTTTAGTATTCATCTTGCAAACATTTTTACATTTGTGTCTGTTTGATGACCAATCTTTACACTTCCTTTGAATTTTGAACTTCTGATTTATTTTTACATAACAAAGACTTAAGGAAAATGTATATTTGTATTTGTGCTTTGCTTTTGCCTTTGTCTTTATTTTACTTTATAGCGGATGGTTTCTTTTATTTCCAAACTCCTCAAATGGCTCTTATTCTTAGTTTTTTAATCAGTGAACATTTTCCTAGTTTACTAAATTTTTTCACTCTTGGTATTTAATATCTCCATTCAATTTTAGAGATATTTTATTCATACCAAATTATATGTTTAAAACGCTTTCAGTATTTACCATTACTCCCCCTGAAATGAAAACTTCCCTCTTTATATACTATTTTTTCTTCAATCCTGAGTTGGCTGATCTACATCTTTAGGTGATTTTATTTGGTTTGGTTTTGCTTCCATCAAAAATACATTAATGATCTCCTTATGGAATTTTCATATATATGAAAGTCATTTGCTACTATCTCGACCTATGGAGCAATATTGTGATGGGGGTTAAATTCATGATTTAGCAACTCTTTCCCTCAAAGTATTATAATCAGTGTTCCACTTTCTTCTGGTATCCCAGCTGTGGAAGAGACACTGAAGAACAGAAATTCTTTTTGTTCTCTTTGGGTGACATTTCTTCCACCCATCCCACATAGAAGTCTAGATTTATACTTAAAGCTTAATAATTCTGCCTAGTTATGCCTCGTTGCTACTCTTCTTTCATCTTCGTGGACACCTACAGCACTTATTATCAGTAGATTTGATTTCCTCAGCTTACTGAAAGTTTCATTTACTGTGCCTTTGAATACTTTTCTTTCTTATTTTGAATGGTTTTCTTTAGAAATACCACTTATGTTGATCTTGGAAAGCATCATCTCCTGGATAAGGATTAATTGGACCTGTGGGTATTTTTCTTCATCTTGCTGCTCTCTTTCATGAGTCCCTCTTGTTTATGTGGCAATATTCAAACACCTTCTCCTTCATGTTTGTTTGGAAGCCTGCAATTCCACCACCGTCTTGCACTGAATACTCTCCTTTTCCTTTCCTTCAGTGCTTTGAAGTATTTTCAGATATGCCAAAGACATTCGTGGGAAACTCTAGTTGTCTTATATACAAACAAAACTCAAATTTTTAAATTAATGGAGGATCCCAGGGACCTTGTTAGAAACCACAGGTTTATTAATATTTGGTTGAGACAGTTTGCTTAACCTCTGAGGGCAAACAATTAAATGATATTGCCACTGCAATCCCATTCCTCCCGCCATACCAATATGCCTGTGAGCTATTATCTCTTATCACAAAAGCTGCCAACATAAAAATCAAAGGACAACAAATGGAAAGACCTACTGTTTCTCCCTATGCAAAACCTACTGTGGGCACAGATGTGTGCATACTTGTTTTTAAGTGTCAAGAATTAAACAAAACTTGGTTTTGAAATGTTTGAGAGTAACTGTTTAATTTGACCTAAACTAAAGCAATACTATAGTTGCTCGGTTTACAAAAGGTAACCCAAAGATTATAGCCAATAAATTAGTTCTGCTACATATTTTAAAACACAATTCCTATGGCAAAGAAAACTGCATTAGGAACCTCATTCGAAGCTTCTGTTCCTAGGATATGCTTGACACCACAATGACAAAGCAGAATTAACAAATACAAGAGGTTTTTATTTTCTGAAATGTATGGATTTTTGAATTTTTAGGTCTTCTAAAATTTTATGGACTCTAAAATGTGAAATCTTTTTGTTGATAAGCAAGTACTTAACATCAAAATATTTAGAAGGAACTTGCAAACTTGTATTGAGAGGAGGGGTTTTTAACACTAGGCCAGAGAAGGAAAAATATATCTTAGAAGATAACGTCAAAATGTATGGAGTGTGTTGAAAGTCACAACCTAGGAGAAAGGTAAATGGTGCCTTTGGTCACTGGATGGTCTGTAGTCATAGCAACCAGACCTATAGGCACAGCAAGAGCAGGGCCCTTCCCCACAGTCTCAACAGGAGCCAGGGGAACCACTTGCACCAACACTGCTTGAATGCACTCATTTCCCTACTTTCCTGCCAGCATCAGGTATAAAAACTGTGTTTGTATTCATGCGGGCAGTGGTCATACAGGAAGTCCATCCCTTCCCATAAATTTTTGTTATGAATCTACAGCTTTCCTTTAAAAACAAAGACTTAATTTTTTTTTTTTAAAGCACACTGTTGGAGCACATGAGTGACTCAGTGGGTTAAGCCTCTGCCTTTGGATCAGGTCGTGGTCTCAGGGTCCTGGGATCAAGCCCCACATCAGGCTCTCTGCTGGGCAGGGAGTCTGCTTCCCCCTTTCTCTCTGCCTGCCTCTCTGCCTACTTGTGATCTCTCTCTGTCAAATAAATAAATAAAATCTTAATTTAAAAAAGCACACTGCTATTCACCTGATAAAAACAATATTTTGGTGGTTTTGATTTCTAATTCTTCTGGCTATGATAGAATTTGAGTATCTGTTACTATGTTTTGACATTTGTATTTATCGTTCATGGAATGTCTACTCATTTCCTCTGCCTAATATGCTATTGGTGTGTAGGCTTTCTGTATAAATGAAGACATTCACATTTGTCGCTTATCTCCAGTTTTACTCATCTATCTTTTTGTTCATAGCTTCTAGCTGTCTGCTCTTGGTAAAAGTATACATTTTCTATAGATTATATATGTGTTCTCTTTGATTTTCTATTTTACAGGACTTTGTTGTTGTTTTTTTTATGTCTGATTGTTAATCCTTTCAGAATATTTTTTAGGTAGTGAAATTATAATTGAAGGTCAACATTTATTGTTTTTTAGATGGATAGTCTGTTGTATTAGCTCTATTTGAAATCAGTTTTTCACCGTACTGTACTACAAATTTTATCACATATTACATATTTAAATGTACTTTTTATTTCTAAATTCTTTACTATATTTCTTTCTTCTATTTTCTATTATTAAACCAAAAACATATTTTTCCTTTTTTTTCTTGGCAAGTATTAGGAGTGTATGTTATGTCCATTTAGAGTAACTGTATTCAATGAAGAATCCACTACACAGCTTAATTTACATATTAATTTGGAAGATATACATGTTATAATAAGTCTTCCCATGAGACAAGATCTGCATTTCCATTTCTTCAGAATTTTTTCTTTAATTAGATATTCCATTATAGTGTTCTTCAAATAGGCTTTTGCATCTTTCTTTTTATTTTTTTTCCTGAGAATTTTAGAGTTATACCACATTATAAAAATTATTCTCACCATTTTCTTAATCTGGGTAATTCGAATATCTTTTTAAGAATAGTTTTGGTGTCCATATATCTCACAAATTTCCTTTTAATTTTAGCATTTTTTCTTACTTTAGTATCTTGAGTTATCTCTGTAACAAAAATATAATCATCAAAAAGATCATTTTTTCCCCAATGTTTTTGTCTGTTATTTTCTTCCCTCTCTGTACTTGGTGATGATCATGATAGTTACCAACTCCAACTGCTCCCTTGTTTTTTGTTTTGTTTTGTTTTGTTTTGTTTGTTTGTTTGTTTTATTTTTTCAGTGTTCCAAGATTCATTGTTTATGTACCACACCCAGTGCTCCATGCAATACATGCCCTCCTTAATACCCACCACCAGGCTCACCCATTCCCCTGGAGTAAAATGGAGGGGGAAATGAAGCATGAAAGACTGTGGACTCTCAGAAACAAACTGAGGATTTTGTTCCCTTGTTTTAACTGAAATTATGTTATTACTTGGCTGCTCTAGATAAAATACTTTGCTTTGTTGTTGTTGTTAAACTGCTTTACTATATTTAAATGACTTTCCTATTGTGCACTTTATTTCAAGTATTTTTAAGTAAGAATTACTTAATTATTTCAAACACCTTTTCTCATGTATGTATACAATCAGCACTAATATCAATAGTTTCTATGTCATAAAGCCCTTGGCTCTTGAGAAAGGATGAGATATGAAAATTTCCAGAAATTTTCTTCAAAAATGCACTTAAAAAGTGCTCTTAAAAAGCTCTGTGCTTTGATCAAGGATACCTGCATTTTGTTGGCCATGCAATATTAATTTCAAAAAACATTTGCATTTCCACTGCAGAAATCTACTCATCTCAAAATATGTCTTCAATGACAAATTTTCACCACAAAATATGCAATTGTGTGTTAATGTCTAGTTACATTAATTTAAATTCTTGTTGTATTTCAAGCCTCTTAGAGTAAATTTAACTTTCTCAATACTAGTGCTCAATCTCATGTCTTCAAAAGACACCAAGTAGTAGTTTTCTGACATTTTCAATTCCTTATTTGTCAGCCTTTACCACAGTTTTTAAATTGCCAATATTTACGGAACATGTTTTTTTTTTTTTCCCTACTTTAGAGCCCTTTTATCTCTTTAGTTATGATCACTTCTCTTGCCCCAAGATTGCAAAAACAGAACAGTTTTCCAGAACTTCTTGTCTTCCTAGAAAATTTTAATTCAAAGTTAAACCCAAATATATTCCAGCATTTTTTGTTAATACAAAATCTTTCCAGGTTCTTTATAGTCCCCTTAGGTAACATCACATCACCTACAAAAATAATCACTAAAGTCCCATCCCAGCTTTTCATTATGGATCCCATGCTACTTTCTATACCTGATTTATAATCAAATATTGATGGTCAACAGCCTTTGCTTCTTTTAAAACCTGGATTACATTATTCATTCCCAGGTTAATTCACAAATCTGTATAATGTAGAAAACCTTTTGAAACCAGGGAGACCCAGATTAGAATTCTGGCTCCACCACTTATAACCCTAAGCAATGTTCTTAAGTAATTGAACATCAGCTGAAAATGTGTGTGGTAATATGTACCCCATGTAGCTATTCAATTTCTATTAACTGAAATTTAAGATTTATTATTTACTTGAGAGTAAGAGAGCATGAGGGGGAGTGGCAGAGGGATAGGAAGAGAGAATCTCATGCAGACTCAACACTGAGCATGGAGCCCAAAGCAGGGCTCAGTCTCATAACCCCGAGGTTACCACCTGAACTGAAACCAACAGTCAGATGCTTAACTGACCATGCCACCCAGGAGTCCCTCTGTTAATTGAATATTAATGAAGAAAGCAAATAGAACCAAATCCTGAGAAAATTATCTTAATGTTAAACCAACTATAAAATGATTGAATCATTTTGTATAACAAATTGTTACTCAGAATACAACAATTCATTGGACTTGGCATCATAACATATATTCAATTCAGTAATTATGGAAAGGATACACTTGTATCTATAAAACTTTTGGCTAGAAGACATTCTATGGTTTCAATATGGAAACAGTTGAGTTCCTATTTCAAACTTTGGTATCACCAAAAATATTAACATCATAGGAAAATAGATTATGTCTGAGAATGTGACTATTTTTTAATATACTCAGAATTTAAAATCTTGCAACTGGAGAGTTAAGTGAATAAAAATGTTGATTATAAAATGTCTACCACTAATTACAGGGGATATGTCTCAGAGAGTTGTGTGAATAAATATATCAATTAATCTTTTAAAGCTCTGATTACTGCTTTCTCTTTGCAACCTCCCATAGAGCAAAGAAATTCATTCTAACAATTTTTTACAGTGGTTTATGTTGTGTAAATTGCCTTGGAAAATATTATGTCTAAACCACCCCCAATATTGGGAAAATATTTTATCCACAGTTCCATGTAAAGAAATTGATTTTTAAGTAGGGCTTACATTACTAGACCTAAGTAACAAAGCTAATAAGTAGCAAAGTGCTTTGCCATTCTGTTTATGTACTGCTGGGGGGTGATTAGTCCATCTGTCTTTGAATGGTTACAGGAATGATGTCTGTTTCTCAAGGCAACTGAACTATTATCACCCACATCATATCTCATAATTGCTCGGCAATTCAATATAAGCAGAACTCCGTACCCCTTTAAGAACTAAACTAGACTATACATCATCACATTAATCCCTGACCACAGTCATGAGTTCTTCTGCAAAGGCATTACTGAATCTGGTCTCTCTCTTTTTCCCTACTCTGGTAATCATCTGCACAGAGGTACATAAATCCAGAAATACTGTCTCAAAGTGAAGGTTTTGAAGTGCTCCTCAAACCAATACTCTTCTTCCTGTTTCTGCTACAAAATGGGACATTATTTTTCTGGCTTCCCTGGCCATATTCTTCTTACCCAGGTTGCCTGAATATCACCTTAAATTATTCTTTACTTACAGAATCTCTAAATTTCAAAATAGAAGTGAATAATATGAATCAATTAATTCAGCTCATGTTCTGAATGTAGAGCTTTACTCATTTTCCCAATAAGAAGGGATCCAAACTCTTGAACAACTTCTGGATGGGGATCCTTATAAGAAGGCCAATTGCATTTTCACGGTCCTCTAACCATTAGGAAAATTTCTTGTGATGTCTATTTGTCTTTACATTCTATCTGTTGTATCTAATTCTCTTCAGTAGAAACACACAGAATAAACCTAATTCTCTGCCATTATAAAAAGCTTTTGAAATATGTGAAGAGACATAAGTGTAGAAAGAACATGATAGAGAGTTCATAGACTCATATACGTAAAAACAATATATAGGAAAATTGTACCACCAATCACTAACAAAAGACAGGATGTTTAACAGGTTAGGTATTGGAGAAACTGGCTCAATACAGTGAAAAATAAAGCTGAAGCAAAACATATAAAGATGTAAACTATCATATGATCTCCCTGATATGAGGAAGTTGAGAGGCAATGTGGTGGGTTCGGGGGTAGGAAAAGAATAAATGAAACAAGATGGGATCAGGAGGGAGACAAACCATAAGAGACTCTTAATCTCACAAAACAAACTGAGGGTTCCTGGGGGGAGAGGGAGAGGGAGAGGGTGGTGGGGTTATGGACACTGGGGAGGGTATGTGCTATGGTGAGTGTTGTGAAGTGTGTAAACCTGCCGATTCACAGACCTGTACCTCTGGGGCTAATAATACATTATATGTTAATTAAAAATTTTTTTTTAAATTTAAAAAGATGTAAACAAATTATCTAAAAGAAAATGCAAAACTTTAAAAGTAATGTGGAACATTTTTTTTTTAAGATTTTATTTATTTTTTTGACAGAGAGAGATCACACGTAGACAGAGAGGCAGGCAGAGGGAGAGGGACAAGCAGGCTCCCTGCTGAACAGAGAGCCTGATGTGGGGCTCGATCCCAGGACCCTGAGATCATGATCTGAGCCAAAGGCAGAGGCTTAACCCACTGAGCCCCCCAGGCACCCCTGTGGAACATCTTTGACATAAAGGTAAGATAGGTCTTCTTAAATAAAACTTAAAATTACAAATCATAGGATTCAATATCTTCAATTATGCACACTATGGACAAAGACAAATGATAGTTTAGATGATATCTGCAATGTGTAAAAAAATGACAAGGGAATTATATGAAGAATATACAATGAACTCCTACAAATCAGTAAGAAAAGACAGAAACCCCAGTGAAAAATAGGCAAAGGATAGGGAAGAAAGAAACAAAGTTTACCATATATTTAAAAAAATACAAATATTCAAACTTTTTAGAAATCAGAGAAATAGTATTTAAAACAACAAGATGATATCACTTTCACTTGCCAAACAAGCAAACATTAGAAGGTTAGATAATGCCAAGTTTTGGCATAGATGGGATGACATAAGAACTGCAACTTTAGGACTTGGGACTGGTGCAGACATTCTAAAAAGTCACCTGGCTTTTGCACAGCAAAAGAAACCATCAATAAAACAAAGATACCCTACTGAGTGGGAGAAGATATTTGCAGATGATATCTCTGATAAGGGGTTGATATACAAAATATCTAAAAAACTCCTACAACTCAACACACAAAAAAAAAAAAAAGGAAAGAAAAAGATAAAGAAAGAAAGAAAAGGGAAGAAAGAAATGAGCAGAGGACGGAAACAAACATTTTCCCAAAGAAAATATACAGACAATATTACTAATTATCAGAACAGCATAAATCAAAACTGCAATAAAAAAATCACCTCACACCTATTAGAACAGCTAAAATCAAGAAGGTAAGAAATGACAAACGTCAGCGAGGATGTGCAGAAAAAGGAACCTTCATGCACTGTTAGAGGGAACATAAACTGGTGCAGCCACTGTGGAAAACAGCACAAAGGTTCCTCCAAAATTTAAAAATAGAGTTACCATATGACCAATAATTCAGATCTTGGGTTGATTCTCACAAAATCCCACAAGAGAACATGTGTTTATTCTAGCAATGTTGTGGTGAAGGGGACCTGGGGACAGTTGTGTGAAACACAGAAGTAGTGAAAGAAAAATCTCATATATAAATTATATAGAGTATCATCACATTCTAAATGCACACATAGTAGCATAGATGGATCTGTCAACACACATCATGCTGTGGGAAGGAAGGAAGGTCATTTATATAAATTAAAAATATGTAATATAATGAACAACTATCTTGGAACTTCTGTGGAATGCAATGACTGCATATAAAATACAAAATGGCTGCAAATATGGGTTGGAAATGAGAAAGAAAATAAAAGAAAAATAACAGAGAATAACTAAATATATTCGGGGTGGGGGAGAGCCCTGTATAGACAAATAACATGATATAAGTAGGGGATTATAGGCCTAACCCTCTATACTCAAAGACAAGCTTTAGGTGAAGACATCAGCTGTGCCCCGGCCCAAACTCAAATTACTATAAAGGCAAATATCCATTTACCTACTGTTTTGCTTCCCCCACCTTTTGTCCTTTACCTGATATTCAAGACCTATGGGGTTTTGTTACCCATTATTGGCTGACCAGCACAACCTCTGTTTACAGCTCATTTCCCTTTACCCACCTTCTGTGGAGACGGGCCATGTGACACAGTAATGGTCAATGAGGCATAGGTAGGCAAATGTGTTTTTATCCGGGAAGTGTTCCCCTTCCCAAATAAAAAGATAATGTTGGTTTAAAAAACCCAGTGTCGTTCTCCATCTGTTCTTCCTACCATTTCCTGCAGGGAAAGTGAGCATGACAGCAGTCATTTACAAGATCCACTTTGAGTGTGAAAGTCACACAGCAAGAGTGGGCAATCACTGATTTTCTTGAGCAATTGTGACAGCCTTAATTGGCTTGCCCAAAAATTTGTTCCGCCTAATTCAAAAAATGCTGTTTGAATTAATATCATTGCCCCTCATCACCAAGACTCAAACCCAGGATTGAACCAACCGCTTCTGTCTTAGACTAGTAGCATTAGCCTCATGAGCAGAATCTACTTCTCAGTGACCTCCCTGTTCTAATCCTTCATCCAACCAAGATATGAAATTTGGGGCTTGATACTTTGTTTATGTTCAGATATAACGTAATGAATGTACATACAATGGGTTAAGAAATGCATAAAAGAACCAATAGTTGGATTCAATCAATAGTTATCCAGAGTTGTGGCCACCCATTTTTCCAGGAGGCCACAAACCCTGAAATCAGGGATGACTCCGATATAAAGAAAACCAGACTTCTTAGTAAGTAAAATCTTTTATTTTTGCTTCATTTTAATATATTCCAATCGGATAGTCCTCCTGTGCTTGTGCAAATAGCCACAGTACAGAGACAGAGAAAAAGATGTAAGAGTTTAAATTTGAAAAATGATCAGAGTAAGATCTTCTGTCTTCAGTGACGTGATGTAACTACTCAGTCTCCATCAACCGCAGAGAGCTTTTTCGAAGTTAAGGCAGGTTCCCGACAGCCAGTAATAACTCTTGACTTCACTATGAAGTTCATGGATGGGGAGATTTCAACAGGACTTGTATTTGTAGTGATCCTTTGAAAGGCACAGTACGATATGCAACAATGGTTAGCAGCAAGAGGAATATCATGTTTTGTACCAAAATGGTTAGTAGCCACAGGATCCAGAGCCATAGCCACAGCCAGAGCCACAGCCATATCCACAGCCATAGCGGGAGCCATATCCACAGCTGTAGCCACCTTTAGATCCATAGTCACAGCTATAGCGGGAACCACAGCCAGAGCCAGAGCCACAGCCATATCCACAGCCAGAGCCAGAGCCACAGCCATATCCACAGCCAGAGCCAGAGCCACAGCCACAGCCATATCCACAGCCGGAGCTACAGCCGGGACCGTAGCCACAGCCAGAGCCACAGCTGCCACAGGAGTTTCCACAGTAGTTCCTACACATGGTGTTGGGAGGTGAGGTTTCAGTTGAAGTGTAGGAGAGTATTCCTGAGGTCTGGATATCCTCCCCTCTTCCGGGACCTTTATATACTTCCAGGGGTGGGTGGATCATACCTCACATGGCCTCTATTCTCTCATTTTACAACTATTTGCCTAAAATTAGCTAGTTCTGTGTACAACAAGTTTATTAGGATGTTCTAATTTACTTGCTAATCTAGGAATTATCTAAGGCCTTAAAACCAAATAAAGATACATTTTCTAAGCACCCAAACATATAGGACCATAATTTTAGCTTCCATAATTGTGTTTCATGACCATGACATATCACATCACCAAAATATGCTTGACCTATAAATACATGTTTGTTATTTTGTTCTTTCAACATCTTGGAAATCATCCACTAAACATGAAGTTCTACTCTCTGCTATTAATAACTTGTTCCTCATCACCACCCTCAACACCATAATCCTCATCATAGCATCTTGGTGTCTTTTCCGTCCTCTCCCAGTATTTTTTTTTCCATCATAATCACTCTAAAGCAATTTTCATGAATTTTGGACAAGGAATTGGGTATTTTAACATGTTTTATCTACTCCCAGGAACATTCTCCTTCTCTCTGGAGGACCTTTTGTCTATCCCTTCCTTTTCCAGCAGGTTAGGATTCTCTTCTTTTTCTTGTTGTCGAACTCCAGGTGGGTACAGTATTTAATATTCATTATTTAAACAAAAAGGACAAACTTTTCCAAGAGTTCCAGTTTAGAACAAGGAAAATGCCTTAGTTCAACAACTTCTTTGTTAAAGTCAGATCTTAAATGTTTGTCTGTTTATGAGGTTCTCAGAGTGTTGCTATGTTTGCACAATATATCCATACTTCCCACTAAAATGTAGCCACTCAATAATTAATTCTTCCACACTCCACAGTATTTTCTTGATTTTATTCTCACCAATTTTCTCCAATAAACAATATTTTAATACTGAGGCATATCTACACTACTTTTGTTGGATGACTTGCCTCATGATATTATGAATAGTCGACCTTTCTATAGTATTTATTATTTGTCTTTACTTTTGACTTGATAGCATGTTTTTCCATCATTTCCCTTGATGAATGGGCTTCTGGTCCATGACATCTCTTTCACTGACAGTCCTCCTTTATTTTTCCTTAGGTTTGGGACTTCTTGTGGTTACTTTGTCTTCCATCTTTGCTTCTTAGTTTCTACACTATTAAAGCTTACCTGTAGCCATGGATTCAACCACTATATATATACGGATGACCCTAAAACTAAGGATCCCTGTATCAGTCTGATTCCAATCAGGAGACCGAAACCACACAGTGGATTAAACAGAGAAATGTTCATGGAAAAGAAAATTATTAAACCATGATAAAAGAGTACCTTTAAGATATGAGGAAACACTATATGGTACCCTAAGAGTGTAGAAGACTACTCAGAAAAGAAAAAAAAAAAAAAAAAAGACTGGAAAAGAGTAGTTCAGCCCACTGGAAAGCAGAGTTCACTGGTTTGGCCAAACCATGTTTGTTCTGCAGGAAACGACTCTTTCCAGAGTACAGAGGAAGAAACAACCCATGGTGTGGGTGTGTAGAGGGTCTGGGAAGCTCTGAGATACTGACACACTGGGGGCAGGGGAAACCTGTAGAGGGAATCTGATTGTCTGTGAGAACAGGAGGCCAATAAGGATTCATGGATGAGTAGTCTTCAAGGTACAGGTTTCCATGGAGAAGGGGTCAAATAAAGGTGATTGTCAGTCTGAAGTTCCTCACTGAGGATCAGCACATTCTGGCCCCATGACTGAGTAGAGCTTCACCAGATATCTGCACATTCACACTACTGAATATTCTTCCCTCCAGTGCTACAGCCAAAGAAATGCACAACTGCTTCCTTTGCAACATCCGGATACCAACCACTATGCAGAAGGCTTACTGTCATGCTCACTGCAAGGAAGAAACGCCTAAAGGAGCCCCATGTGTTATCACAGAGCATCTACTGAAGAGTGAATTTGAAGCTGAGAAGCAGTAAGTTGATAAATGGCACATGCGTCCTCCAAGTTTCTGAGGCTCTGTGATAGAAATAGCTTTCCATGGCAAACAGATTGATTCATTTCCTGGCTGAGCCATTTACTAACAATTTGACCATGGAAAATGTCTTCAGGCTTGTTAACCTCAGTTTCTACAACTGCTAAATGGTACTAAAAATATGGATACTTAAAATTTTGACAAAGGTCTACAGAAAATATATAGAAAGTACAGAGGGTAGCACAGATCCTGATATATTGTGGAAACTCAATGCATTATATTACTTTTCCCCCTTTCTTTTATCCAAACAAGGATTCCCAAATAACAGCAGCTTTCCAAATATCTATATTTACTTGTATAGATATATTTATTATACTAAAATCTTAAGATTTACTTTAACATTGCCCTGGTTTTGAGTGTATGTATATTAACTAATTCTTTTCATAATGACTTTCTGAAAGTGACCCAACTCCCTCAGAAAACAAATCGTCATGTGATTGGTCTGAGTGCACCTTGCCAGGCACATTTTAAATACTATTTTTGTAAAAATGCAGTATCAAGAGGTGCCCAGGTGGCTCATTCGGTTGATCGACAGACTTTTGATCTCAGTACAGGTCTTGGTTTCAGGGTCGCGAGTTCAATCCCCACGTTGGGCTCCATGCATGGAGCCTATTTTTAAGAAAAAGAAAATGTAGTATCAAGCAATATATCAGAGGGCTTGGATTCATAGTGTATTTTGAAGATCAGTAATCATGAAGATCTATTGAAGTTACAATCACCTACCTTGGGAACAGGCCTATGTCTTTAATAGGAAGAAAGTAAATTTCTGCCTTCCAAGATTTTCACAGGCCACTACATAAGAGTAAAGTCAGTTGCTGCTTAGAAGTGTGACCACATTGCAGTTGAAGGTTTCAAGTTCAGTAAGTAATGTGTCATTGTCCAAGGGCCCCACCTGAGTCATGAGATCATTCTCTAAAACTCTATGAGAATTGGACTGACAGCAAATACACTTTTCCTGTCTTCACCCTCTTTCCACTCAGATGTCAGTTTAATCTGAATCACAGTGTGATTTGGTCTAACTCCTCCTACACAACTAGGTAGTACTCTCTACCTGTAAAGTGCTTTATTGTCTGAACACATTCCCTTTTCAGATGTCTGTATGTGAGCTGTGAAACCAGCAAACTAAGAATTGCAAATGTCGTTTAACAAAGGCTGAGACTCAGAAGTGTTCAGTTCCAAATCAAAATCACATTTCCAAGTTTCCTTGATCTGATATATAATCTGTGATAGCGTACTGTTAAATAATATAGTAGAGATACGCAAGTACCTCTCCTCAAATATTTCCAGTGTTGGGGAATTCTCAACATCTTGTTTTAAATGATCTCATTTTATTATAAAATCTTTTTGTTAGTAGTTTCTATATGATTCAAATCTCTCAGAATCCTCCATGAAAAGTTCCTAATGTAACCTAAGATGCTTGCATACACAATATTTCTTTTCCTGATTTCTCCCTAGTATTTCCCCTGTGAAGTCTCTAATGCAGCTTTTGGTTAACATGGAATATTTCTGTTTTGCCTTGTCTTGTCTAGGGTTGGGTTTTGTTTTTGTTTTCGTTTTTATGTTTGTTTTATTTTGTTTAATTTTATTTTATATATTTTATCTTATCTTATTTTAAATTCCAGTACAGTTAACATACAGTGTTATATTAGTTTCATGTGTATAATATAGTGATTTAACAATTCCATATACCACCCAGTGTTCATCAAAAGTGCACTCCTGGGGCGCTTGGGTGGCTCAGTGGGTTAAAGCCTCTGCTTTCGGCTCAGGTCATGATCCCAGGGTCCTGGGATGGAGCCCCGCATCAGGCTCTCTGCTCAGCGGGGGGCCTGCTTCCCTTCCCCTCTCTCTGCCTGCCTCTCTGCCTACTTGTGATCTCTCTGTGTCAAATAAATAAATAAAATCTTTTTTTTAAAAAGTGCACTTCTTAATCATCATCACTTATTTCACCTATCCCCCAGCCACTTCCACTCTGATAGTCATAACTTTGTTCTCTGTAGTTTAGAGTCTGTTTCTTGGTTTGACTCTCTCTCTCCCTCTCTCTCTCTCTCTCTCTCTCTCTCTCTTTTATTCCTTTACTTATTTGTTTAGTTTCTGCACAGTGAAGGAAATAATCAACAAAACTAAAAGACAGCCTACTGAATGGGAGAAGATATTTGTAAATGACATATCCAGTAAAGGGTTAGTATCCAAAATATATAAAGAACTTATACAACTCTACACCCAAAAAAACAAATAATCCAATTGAAAATGGGTAGAAAAAATGAACAGACATTGCTCTAAAGAAGACATACAGATGGCCAACAGACACATGAAAAGATGCTCAACATCATTCATCATCAGGGAAATGCAAATCAAAATTACAATGAGCTATCACCTCACATATGTCAAAATGGCTAAAATCAACAACATAAGAAACAAGTATTGGTGAAGATGTGAAGGAAAAGGAGACCTCGTGCACTGTTGGTAGGAATACAAACTGGTACAACCTTGTCTAAATTTAAACCTCTGCTGAGGGCACCTGGGTGGCTCAGTGGGTTAAGCCTCTGCCTTCGGCTCAGGTCATGATCTCAGGGTCCTGGGATCGAGTCCCGCATCAGGCTCTCTGGTCGGCGGGGAGCCTGCCTCCTCCCCTCTCTCTCTCTGCCTGCCTCTCTGCCTACTTGTGATCTCTGTCTGTCAAATAAATAAATAAAATCTTTAAAAAAAATAAATAAACCTCTGCTGATATTAGAGCCTTACTTTGCTAATATGATTACTATTAATATATCTCCACCTTGTCTCTCTCCTATAGGATAAAATATTAAAATATGTTCATCACCTCTGGCCATCTTCCAAACCTATAAAAGTTGTTTCTTTCACTTGTTTCCTATCATTAAGATCACTACCACTTATTTCAGTGACTCTGACTCTATGCCTTGCAGACCTTGTATAAATTATAAGATCAACACTTTTTAAAAATCAGAATAGGAAGAGGTGGTAAGAGTCAGACAGATCTAACTGGCTCCTGTAAGTTTTAATTTCTCTATAACATCCAGAACAAGTAGTAATATAGCCCATACTAGACACCCTCAGAGCTAAATAACCTCTCTGACACCAAAATCCATTTTTGCCATTATGTTTAGAAAACTGTCACATAATGAGAAGTTAGCCTCCTTGTAATTCCACACATGTTCATCTAACTCTGGTTCCTGAAACCAGGAAACCAATATTCTATCTTCCATGTAACAAATATTTTAAAATATGGGGAAAAAATAGTGCTCTCAACACAAAATGCAATGGGGGAACACACTTATGAGTACTACCTCTCAGAGCCTCTTCCTCCCGTCCCCCCAGTCTCTGAGCTGTACTTGCAAATTTCAAAGTCCAGACCAAAGAACATACTCCCTTCAACTATTTCAATATCCTCCAAATAAGACACCTTTCTTCCTTTCTTCCATAGTCCAATCCGCACACACAGAAACAGTGTTAATTTGTGTTTAGGTGTTGATATGAGAGATGATAAAGAAGCAGAAAAGGAATGAGGAAGATGCAAACCCAAGAACAAATGGCTGGATAAACCAATAAGTATCTTAAAATAAAATCCAAAGAAGTCTTAACACCTTGTAATATAAGGCTTTGTGTTATCTGGCCCCTACTTACCTCTCCAGCCTAGATTCTTTCTGCTCTCCTGTCCCTGGACCTCCTTACAGTCCTTAAGCACACTGAACTCCTATTTGCTGAGAACTTTGTACCTGTTCTCCCATCTTGCTTCAACTTTCTTCCCCCTGCTCTGACAGCTACCCATTTGCCAAATATCAGTTTAGTTGTCACTTCTTTAGACATTTAACCTGATCTTCCTTTCTGAAACCATATGATTATTTTAATTGGACTTTACAATTTTTTTAATAGGCTCCATGCCCAATGTGGGGTTTGAACTGAGGCCCTCAAGATCAAAAGTCATATATTCTACAAACTGAGTTAGCTCAGCACCCCCAAGACTCTACATTTATGTTCACAGCAAAAGCAAGCAGAATGCTCAGCTAACATAGTGGTGGCCCAACCTTCCAGGGAGGCCACAAATGCTAACATAAGTGATGAATCTGGCTCAAAAGACACATAATTTGCAGGAACACATGAAATTTGTTTATTAAAAAAATATAATTTCTACTAGCTGTGAAGTTTTTATGCTCATGGATAATACAAAACCATGGAATAGGATAACCAAGAATTTATTTTGAACATAGTCAGAATCAAATCTTTTGTCTTCAGGTAACATAATAGAAACATTCATAATTTTTCAATAACATGTTCTTTGAAGTAAACCAAGATATTCTAAATGAACCAATTATGGCTTCCAGTTTTATTAGAAAACCATGTTTGTTTTTTGTCACCCAAGCACTGTCTTGAGCCAATTACAAGCCTGTAAAGAAAGTTTCCATCAACTACCCAATCATCTGAGCACATGATTCCAAAGATATATTTTATGGAACAAGACTCTGTGGAAGGTAGCAAAGTTTCTGTTTGGAAATGTGACTATTAAAATGATCTTAACTAATTACCTTGACTAGCTTACTAATCACTAATTACTTCATAGGGGAATTCAATGGAACTCAATGCTGCCCTATACAGAAACATCTCATGTTAAGGAGTTCCTATTAATCCAAATAGCCATGAATAGGACATTCTGATAATATATTTTTACCTCAGAGCCATTCATCTATAAATCTTTATCAACTCTAGGTGTTCATTTAGTTAAACCAGAGCACACATACACACAGATACCCTTTCTGATAAGACTGTTGAAACTTTTGCAAATCTCAAGTTTCCCTCACACATTTTAATCTATTTTATCCCAATAAAAACATGAAAGAGGTAGATAACTTCTAATATGGAAATTGGAGCACAAAGAAGTTAGGAAATTAAGTAAAATTCCCATAGCTAATACATTATGAAGATCAAGTGTTTGTTCCTCTTTGTCTCCCTTTCTAATCACTGGAGTCTTGAACACTTGCTATAACAAACAAGGAGTTTACTGTTTCTTTCTTTTTTTTTTTTTTTTTTGGTATTTTGAGATTTTTTTTTTAATTTCATTTCTTTTCAGCATAACAGAATTCATAGTTTTTGCACCACACCCAGTGCTCCAAGCAATGCATGCCCTCCATAATACCCACCACATGGCTCCCCCAACCTCCCACCCTCCGCCCCTTCAAAACCCTCAGGTTGTTTTTCAGAATCCATAGTCTCTCATGGTTCATCTCCCCCTCCAATTTCCCTCAACTCCCTCTCCTCTACACCTCTCCATGTCCTCCGTGTTATTGGTTATGCTCCGCAAATAAGTGAAACCATATGATAATTGACTCTCTCTGCTTGACTTATTTCACTCAGCATAATCTCTTCCAGTCCCATCCATGTTGCTACAAAAGTTGGGTATTCATCCTTTCTGATGGAGGCATAATACTCCATAGTGTATATGGACCACATCTTCCTTATCCATCCGTCCATTGAAGCTATTATCAACAGTTATATGCCAATAAGTTAAGCAACCTAGATGAAATGGATGCATTCCTGGAAAAACATAAACTCCCAAAATTGAACCAGGAAGAAACTGACAACCTGAATAGATCGATATCTTGTAACGAGATTGAAGCAGTGATCAAAAACCTCCCAAAAAACAAGAGCCCAGGACCTGATGGATTCCCTGGGGAATTCTACCAAACTTTTAAAGAAGAAATAACACCTATTCTCCTGAAGCTGTTTCAAAAAATTGAAGCAGAAGGAAAACTTCCAGACTCTTTTTATGAAGCCAGCATTACCCTGCTCCCCAAACCAGGCAGAGACCACACCAAAAAGGAGAATTTCAGACCAATATCACTGATGAATATGGATGCTAAGATTCTCAACAAGATCCTAGCAAACAGGATCCAACAGCACATTAAAAAGATCATCCACCATGACCAGGTGGGATTCATCCCTGGGTTACAAGGGTGGTTCAACACTCGCAAATCAATCAATGTGATAGAACAAATCAATAAGAGAAGAGAGAAGAACCACATGGTCCTCTCAACTGATGCAGAAAAAGCATTTGATAAAATCCAGCATCCGTTCCTGATTAAAACGCTTCAAAGTATAGGGATAGAGCAAACATTCCTGAACTTCATAAAATCTATCTATGAGAGACCCACAGCAAACATCATCCTCAATGGGAAAAAGCTCACAGCCTTCCTGTTGAGATCAGGAACACAACAAGGATGCCCACTGTCACCACTCTTGTTCAACATAGTAGTAGAAGTCCTAGCAACAGCAATCAGACAACAAAGAGAAATAAAAGATATCCAAATTGGCAAGGAAGAAGTCAACTCTCTCTCTTCACAGATGAGTGTACTGTTTCTTATGGTACCCATTTCATTGGAAAATTACTGTGTTATACAATCCCCACATGCTTCAGAGTCTCTCATTATTTCCAGTGTCACTTTGGGTCTTAGATAAAATTTATTTCAGTGTTGTGTTCACAAGCCAATCTCATCAAGTATGTCTGCTACTGCCTCCCACCCTTTCATTCACTTTCTCTCCAGAGGAGTCTATCCTTGATACCCATGGGTATGACTGCGTTCTAGTCTCTATCGATATGTAGATATTGATATGTAGACCCAAGTCAACCACACCTCCTACCAAGTAATTTAGAGAACAGTGGAGGAAACTTGTGTAAATTATCACAGAAAAATAGCATCTTAGAAAAATATCTATTTATTGTTTCCAGTCTAAGTGGGTTAGGAGTCCAAATTCAGCCTAATTGGTATCTCTGTTCAGGGCCTCATGATATGGCTGATATCAAGGTATCAACCAAGTCATCTGAGAAATCTCTTTCTGTATAACTTAACTAGACTTGCCAGATTTAGCATGAAACATATTTATTTATACTAAAAAGTTATCCTGGTTTTCATCTAAAATTCAAATTTATCTATCTTGAGTTTTATCCACCAACCTCAAACATAACATAACCACAGGAATGATATCCCATCATCTTTGCTAAGGTAAGAGGCAAACTACGAGCCCTGCTCACACTGAAGACAGGGAGCATACAAGGGTGCATGTCATCAGTGGTCACCTTAGACTTCATCCTACACATGCCTGAGAATTTATTCCTTTAGCCCAAATAGTGATTATGTTTCCTCTAGGTGTGATGATATCTATTCAATAAGGTCCCAGGGTATAGACACCTTCTGAAATGTATTACAGGTTTTTTCCCTGTCCAGAGACTATTTCCCCTTATAATGGACCAACTTCTATCCAATCTTCCATATTTCAGCTAGAAGTTTGTCTCTCTTTCAGAAATATGCCTGACCCTTCTTTGTTTATTCTTAGTCTTGGCCTCTCTTTTGGTTTTTTCCTCTGTATTTCCCAAACACCCTTGTTATAATTATATTATAGCAGTATTCTGATCTTTGTAGCTTGTGAGTTTATGTGTGTGTGTGTGTCTTTACCACACTTTTAGAAAGCAGGGATGAATATTTTAGTTCTCTGTTCATAGCACATAATGAAATGTCCTTTTTTCGAAGCTCAACAAATGTTTGATGATTGAGAATACTCATTCCTCTAATTCATAAGATATGGTTCTATATCTTCAAGGAGAATAAACTATCCACTCATCCTCTTGTGTCCTTCCTCTTCTCAAGCCTGTAATTTCTTTCAAGATTCAAGGGCTACTAGGAACGTTAAATTTATTTAACCATGGGTGGTTGAATCTTGACTCTAGTTCTGACAGTCTTTCTACATCCCCAATGAAAATAAGATTTCTCAATCCAAAACATTATACCTGACCTCTCCTCCTAGATACAGCAACATAAAAGTTTCTGGTTCTATATTTTCCTGGTATCAACATCACTATTTTCACAATCAGGCTTCAAAGCTCAAATCCATTCCTAAACTATAGCATCCTAGAACAGGAAATGGATATGTAAAACTGGTTAATTCTACCCTTCCCCTAAAACAACCCTAGTAATAGGTGATCCTGCTTGGGTATAGAGCACCTAATGTACAAATCACTCTTGTTTCACATAGCATCACATAGAAAGAGCTCTTGTGTTGAGAAATTTGTACGTCGTGGTCATCCATTCACCCCACCCTGATTAGTCTCTCCAGAAAGACACAGAGCACAGCTGCAATACTAGTCTTATTGATTTTGCAATGTCAGTTTTTCAGAGATATAACTATATATACCACCCTGAATTTGCTACAATCCTAAGTGCTAAGAAGGCATGCACACTTTTTAGATATTATCTTCTCTAGAATTTTCTCTCAATTCTTCACTGCTGATGTCTAAGGTCTTCTGGTTCTTCCTTCACAAAATCCCTGATGCTCATCTGTTCCTTTTCATTATCTATGCCACCAACCAAATCTAGCACCATTTAACCAGTCTTGCCTCTCCTTCCAACCCATTTTTCACCATTATCATTTTCCCACTAAAAAGCCGGTTTTTTTTAATTTATTTTATTTTTTCAGTGTTCCAAGATTCATTGTTTATGCACCACACCCAGTGCTCCTTAACACCCACCACCAGGCTCACCCAGCCCCTCACCCCCCCTCCCCTCTAAAACCCTCAGTTTGTTTCTCAGAGTCCACAGTCTCTCATGGTTCATCTCCCCCTCTGATTTCCCCCATTTTACTTTTCAAAAAACAGATTTTTTGAGCGGTGTGTGTGTGTATGTGTGTGTGCATGCATGAGTACATGCCCATGTGTGTTGGTGAGTATGTGAGTGCTGATTAACATGGAAAGAATGAAATGGATAAACCCAGGATCATGAAACAGAGTTTAGACTACACCTTGTATAGGAAGCAATCCTGGACATTGATAACAAGTATTAGGCATAATTCCTCTGTTCTTCCATAGCCTACCTCTATTGTGGTACTGAATGTTATATTAACACATTCTGTTTTAATTATCTGATTTCCTCAGTCAATTGTGAGTTATTTAAGGCTAGTATCTTTGTCTTTATTTTGTGGAAATCTAAAGAACTAGGCAACTCACTAACTGTTGAATGACAGCCTATGAGATTTTGTTCACTTGTAAAAATTGCTATTTTGATGTATAGGATGTCCTATAAGAAAAAATTATTATTATTATTAATTACATTTATATTTCCTTCCATAGCTTTTGGGATATACTCATCTTTATCACTTCATCTGATGCTGACAAAAACAACATAAAGTAGGAAATTGTGGTGTTTGTTTTTATACACATTCCAGATGAGAAAAGGGAGGCTAAGGATAGTTAAGTCTTGCCCAGGGACTATGAGTTATTTAGGCATAAAGTTGAATTGTTTCAATTCCCCCATAACATAAAAGCTATGGCAGGACCCATAAATTTTTGTTCGTGAACTATTTTTTCCTTCAATTTCTCAAATGCAAAATATTCACACTGATTAAAATTACCAATATTTTACACTTCGGTCATCTGGATAGAAATTGTCTTTGTGATCTCACCTTGGAGCCACAGCAGACTACTTAGCCCCCTCTAAAACCTGCTCCATTACCCGTCTTAAACACCACACTGTGGTACCAGAGCTGACCTTAAGAACTTGCAATCTGCCCAGTGACAGTACAATCTTCATAACATTCTTTAAGTCACCATTTAAGTAGAAATGATAGTAACTTTTCTAGACATCTCCAATTTTAGTCAATATATGATAAAAGCACCTGGACCCACAACTCCTGTGTCAGAATTAAGGTCTCAGACTCTCGGTTCCCTTCTAGTTAGGACTGCCCCAATTTCACAGTTCTTTCCACTAAACTATATTCAACATTGGCTCCATTCTGGCAAACTCCATGACCCCTCCACATTTCATGTCACCTTCTTTCTTTCTAAAACATCATTGACATGACCATTTTACCCTCATTGTCCCTTTGAATCTTTTTCCAGACAGTGGCTGAACAGTGCAATTAATTTTACAAGAATTTTGAAGACCTATTTCATGTACATTCAGGGCATAGAATTTTGAATTAAAAGTATGTATCTAAAGTTTAAGGATGAGTTCTATGTTTTAAAAAACTCTAGGAAGAATGAATCATCATTTCCATCGGACCACTCTCTATCCTTCCACCTCATGCAACATGAAAGAATAAACTATTTTCAATCTTCACTCTTCCTTACCCATTCACTTTTCAATATACTGTAACCAAAACCTACTATTATTATCACTTCTTCGCTAAAAAAATTTTTAAAAATAAAAACTTTTTTTTATGATAGATCCCATACCATCTGCCAAATCTAATGGAAACTTCTCTGCTAATTAATAGAATTTGATGATAAAAAAAAAGGAGGACCCAACCATCAGAAAATAAGCTACTTCAATAAAACCCATTAATTTGTTATGAAAAGTATATTGACAAACACTTTGTCAATTTACTTGGTATCAGAGCATATGTTAGAGTTCATAACTATGAAATACATGTATGATAGATGTACAAAACATCTAACATGGGATTGTATCCATGCATTTGATATGAGAGAATTAAGATAATAGACTATAACATTCTGAGCTTATCAAAATATTGCCAACATTAATAAATATAAAAGTAAGGTTATGTTTTAACATATTTTATGTTAAAATGGTTGTGACAGGAATTTCATATTGAGCAACCTAATAATAAATACAATAAAAATCTACAGTTCTCACGGTGGTAGAGTTTTGCATATTTTATTTGTTTTATACTCTCAACAGCCCCGATCTAGCACTATTTTATCATTTTATCTCTGAATATACTGAGGCTCAGAGGAATTAAATAATATGCCATGATCACACAGCTAATAACTGATGGAGATTATACTAGAGCACAAGTAATGTGACTCTGGAACCTAGAATCTTTTTTTTTCCCTTGGAAAATACTTTTTTTGTTGTTGTTTAAATTCACTTAATTAACATATATTATTGGTTTCAGACATAGAGATCAGAGATACATCAGTGTTATATAATACCCAGTGCTCATTTTATCATGTGCCCTCCTTGACGTCCATCACCCAGTTACCCCCCCCACCCCCCTCCCATCCAGCAATGCTCAGTTTGTTTCCTATAATTAAGAGTCTTTTATGGGGGCACCTGGGTGACTCAGTGGGTTAAGCCTCTGCCTTCAGCTCAGGTCATGATTCCAGAGTCCTGGGATAGAGCCCCATAACGGGCTCTCTGCTCGGCAGGGAGTCTGCTTTCCCCATTCTCTCTGCCTGCTGCTCTGCCTACTTGTGATCCCTCTCTCTATATCAAATAAATAAAAATAAAATAATTTTTTAAAAAGAGTCTCTTATGTTTGCCTCCCTTTCTGATTTCATCTGGTTTTATTTTTTCCTCTCTTCACCTATGATCCTCTGTTTTGGTTCTTAAATTCCATATATAAGTGATATCATATGATAATTGTCTTTCTCCAATTGACTTATTTCTCTTAGCGTAATACCCTCTATGGAACCTAGACTCTTAATCACAATTTTCTTCCTGGAAGTGTAGTCATTGGGATGACCTTGAGGAAATGATATCTTGCAGAAGAGTGTAGTTAAATATGATGGTTCATGCACAGGGGAATATAGATATCAACTTAATATAGACTCCAAAGATTTCTAGATCTCTTTTACTGACTTCTGTGGATTTGTTTTCTTTTTCAGGCTCATAAATAATACACACATATTATAAAACTTTCAAAAAAAATGATTTTATTCTCTATAACAAGAGGGATGTGGGCAATGATCTGCTGTTAACTCTTTAATGACCTCAACTGATGATAAGGAATCTGATTTGCCAACTTCCATGGTGTAAATATTCTAGCATGATTAGTTTAGTTTAGTTTGCATGATTAGTTTCAAATTAGCTGGCTTATAAAATTCCTGAAAGTTTATAACATCTTTATTTTAATAAATTAACTTTCATCATTTACAACTTTAATCAATATGGCATTTCATCTGTGCATGGTGTAAGGCAGGTATCTTAAACAGATGACAAATTAAGTAATCCCATTTACTGATTAAACTACCTCAGATGAAAACTTTGTTACTGGGCACCTTCTGAAGTCTTTAGCACTGGCTGTTGTGTTCTTACTATCTCAGAATTATTCAATCCTTATAACTTGGATATAATGTTGGATTATGCCAACATAACATACGTTGTGTTATACACAACATGGATAACATGGAGGTATTGCTTGATGGTTGTTGGTGGCCTAACATGACTTCTCTTCCTGGCTACAGTCCTCCCTGGCCAGATTGTTGTGACCTTATAAAACCAAACTGTGCAATAGAAATGTATCATGAAACACATAGAATTTAGAACTTTCCAGTAGCTGAGCTTTAAAAAGATTTAAAAAAAAAGATAGAAAGAAACAGATGAATTGCTTTTACAGCTATTTCATTTAATATACCCAAAATATTACCACAATATATAATCAACAGTTTTTTAATTGTTTGATATGGTTTTCATTCTTTTTTTATACCAAGTCTTTGAAATCTAGTGTGTATGTTACACTTAAAACGCATTTCATTATAGGCTAACCAATTTTGAAGTGCTCATAGCCATATCTCTCTAGTGGCTACCGTATTGGACAATGCAGCTAAAGAGAATCTCAGAATTCCCATATGGGGGTGTTGCTGATTATAAATTTTCCAATAGAATTTGCTACTTAAGTAGTAGCTGCCAACTTATTCACTTTCTTTTTTAAAATACCTCTTTCTTGGGGGCGCCTGGGTGGCTCAGTGGGTTAAAGCCTCTGCCTTCAGCTCAGGTCATGATCCCAGGGTCCTGGGATCGAGCCCCTCATCGGGCTCTCTGCTCAGTGGGGAGCCTGCTTCCCTTCCTCTCTCTCTGCCTCTCTGCCTACTTGTGATCTCTGTCTGTCAAATAAACAAATAAAATCTTTAAAAAAAATACCTCTTCCTTGAATTTTATTTTCCCCCTCACGTAACAGACCAATTTCAACTCATCCTTTATGGCTCTTCTCATATGTCGTTCCCCTTTAGAAGTTATTTCTAGCCTTTTTCTAGTCTTCTTGTCATGACTTATTTTGGTTTCCATCTTGAATTCTTCTTCAGTAACCCTATAACACCTATAAACACACATGCTAGAATGAGAATGTGTGATTTACTACTTTGTATCCAAATGAACATTTTTAATTATTGGAAGAAACAGCCAATTAAATACCATGCAGCACCAATCATAACATGAAGCTGGAACATGGATTTTAAGATTTGCTAAATGACTGAAAAGAACAAATAAATTATTTTTACAACCATAATATGCAACAGGTAATCAAAGAAAAAGACTTTGTGTTTCTTCATGAAGAAGCTTTAAAGCTTAACTCATCTCCTGACTATAGAAAGTGTTGACTTTAATTATGACCCAATATGTGAGGCCATATTTTCATTTTTCCCGATCTTCATCCACCAATGATACACACACACACACACACACACACACACTTTCTCTAATTTTATCATAATGAACTCCCTTTTAACATGATCATCATTTCCTCATTTCACTCAGTTGGAAGTTACAATTGTTTTCCCAGGCACCTTATTTCAGATTTGAACATATGTTAATTTTAGTTTGTGAAGACTCTTTTCTAGAAAGTAAATTACCCTTTCGCTGCTTAATAAATGGTATTCTTGAATTGTTAATGTCTTTGAAAACAAAGGACATGATGAAAAAATAAGCATATTTTCAACCAAAGGTAATTATTAGAATTGCCTTCATCTTTTTGTAAGAATAATTGAGATTAACCCAAAGCAGTCATTCCTCAGCTCTGACCAACAAATGTTCCACCTGTGAAAAGTGTTCAACTCTTGCAAGAACTTCCATTTCCTCATCAGTAAAACACATTTTATCTTGGGTATAACCTTGCTGTGGGGTGTACATTGATGGCAGAGCTATCTTTCTTGGAAACAGCCATTCTGTGGAGTTTCCTAGGTCCAGGGACCTCAGATTCAGACTTTTTGTGCAGTGACCCTTGTCATGGAGATGAGACAGAGAGTCATTTTTCACTATCCGTGGAAACTGAGCCTGAAAAGAAATTCTATGTTATAGGATACAATGTTAGAGATCTGGAAAGTCACATGAGGAAAGGACACTGAACTCAGAACCCACAAACTGGTAGGCTCTCAAACTCAGACAATAGACTGGGCTTTTCATCCCGTTCTTCTACTGCACCAACTGAGGCACTAGAGCTCACCAATATCCCTAGTCCTTGCTCTTTTCCACAAAAATTGTGACACTATTGATCATTCCCAAAACACAATACATTTCTCTTCTTCCTCAACAATTACTAGCGTACTTTCCAGTGTTTCTTGTAACAGGCATCAGTTCATTAGAATCAAAATGCCAAAATATCTCTCTGAACTATCTCTCCAATACTATAATCTTAACTCTCTTCCCCAGAAAGCTGCTTTATTCCTTTTATAGCACTTATCTGTCTAAATGTATCTTAATTTATTCTTCTTATTATTATTATATCTTTTAGAATGCAAACACTATGAGAGCAAGACAGTGGTCTACAATTCTGCTATGGTATCTTCAGTGTGTAGGGCAGCTCCCTTACAAAAACATTCAAAACTATTTGTGAAACAATGGCTTAAATCAATTTCTTCAAACTCAGTGTATGCAAACAAATATACATATACTTCCAGCCAAATGCACATGATATGATATGACATTTTTCCTCTAACTTATCCTTCCCTTAGTTGTTCATGTGTCACCTGAGTCTGCTTCTAATTTCTCACTAATCTTGGAAACTCTCTCTCCCATGCCATTTATCCCTCCATTCAGCACTCAGACCACACCTCACCTCCCTTGGGCTTCTGTCACAACCTCCTGAATAGGTGTCCTTCCTCCTCTTCTTTCCCCTCCAACTCTATTTTAGACTCAGTGTTTTTTCCAGTATACAGTTCCAAAACACTGTGATTTCTGTGGGGTTGTTAGTACTGAAGCATGAGGGATACAAGAAATAAGTAGAGAAGACATTATCTCTGATGCATGATGAGAAGTAATTCTTGTGTTATATCAAGAAAGAGCCCCCAGGTTCATGAAATGTATTGTCAGCCCAGTTTTCAAGAGAGGTCATAACACCTCAAAAAAAGGAGTAATTCACAAGCAACAACACAGAGGTTTGTTAGAAGCAAAGAACCATTTTTATTGAGAATGAGTTTTTTGTCCAACTGTGAGATATTAGGATCCCTGACACAGTCCCAACACAGAATCCAGGTTAAGGGAACAAAGACCAATATTTAGGAAAGTCAGATGATACCACACAGCCTAGAGCCTCAAGATCCCATCCTCACAAGCGATCATTGGGGGTCAAAGACTCTGTCCAGCATGCAATTTCCGGGATGTAGAATACTTGGGGTATGGATTCTTGCTTCAGCTGTTGCTTTGGTGGTGTCATTTCAGAAGCAAATGGGGCTTGGAGAGTGATGGTCTAGCAGCAAGAAGAATAACATCTTCTGTAGCAAAATGGCCAGTAGCCACAGCAGCCAGAGCCAGAGCCATATCCACAGCCACAACAGGAGCCTTTTCCACAGCCCCATCCTGAGCCATAGCCATAGCCACAGCCGCATCCTGAGCCATAGCCACAGCCACATCCTGAGCCATAGCCATAGCCACAACAGGAGCCATAACCACAGCCACATCCTGAGCCATAGCCACAGCCACAGCCCGAGCCATAGTCACAGCCACAATGGGAGCCATAGCCACAGCCATATCTTGACCTATAGCCACAGCCATATCCTGACCCATAGCCACAGCCACAACGGGAGCCATAGCCACAGCCATAGCTACAGGAGTTCCCGTAGTTGCAACACATGTTGTCAGGAGAAGAGGATTCAAGTGGGTTGCAAGTGTATGTGTGGTGAATTGTGGTCCCTACTACACTTGGACCTTTATATACTGCCAGTAATTGGCAAGAGCATACCATTCACCCTCTGACTTATCCAACAAGTATGTAAGCAACTTTCATGTGTCTGTCAATGTCAACAATCATCTTAGGAAAAGTGAGCTCATTATTTGGATCTCCTTTTTTATTTAAGGAGCAGAATTTTAATTTGTTCTGTCAAAATTGTCTCAGTAAAATCACGTGTTCTACCTACCACTGATACCCAACTTCACAAGCTCCTATCATCTAATATACTTTATATAACAAGATTTGGGAGAATTAAGAAAGTTATGTCCTTCTTGATTTCTCCTATTTCCTAATATATTTACCTCTGCCCCTAAGGGAGGAAATAACTGCCATCTCCTTTCTGGAATCATTGAAACTTTTTGTGAGCTTCTCACACCCAGATACCTACTGCAGAAACCTACTGGCTTCTTGTGAGAGAAACCAGGGAGATGCTGGTGTCAGAGCACAGGGAAGCCCCCAATAACATCGTAACAACTGATATAAAATATCAATAATTCTGAGATTAGAAACCTTGGTGTATAGCTTCACAATGATAAAATACCTTCTCTCTTTACTGTTGTCTAATTTCAAATATTTCCTTTCTTCTCAACTAAACCAAACAACTAACCTTTCCATCACTTAATGTGCAGACTAAATCAAAACAAAAAAAAAGATAGGAAGGTATTATATGTTTGTTTGTTTGTTTGTGATGTTTTTGCTTCTCTTAGTTGTCTAGGTTTTACCTAAATCATCAATATCCAAAGCAGGAAAAAAAAATTTAAATTGCCTTTTACTGTCATAACTATGACAACTAAGTTGGGAGTACAAACTCAAGAAGATTGTACCTTCTATTCCACACTCAAATTTCAATAACAAAGGAATGAGATCCATCCACTCATTTTTTTTTAAAGATTTTATTTATTTATTTGACAGACAGAGATCACAAGTAGGCAGAGAGGCAGGCAGAGAGAGAGAGGAGGAAGCAGGCTCCCAGCTGAGCAGAGAGCCCGAGGCGGGGCTTGATCCTAGGACCCTGGGACCATGACCTGAGCCGAAGGCAGAGGGTTTAACCCACTCAGCCACCCAGGCACCCCCACCCACTCATTTTTAAAAGGACTTCAACAGGGATTTTCATAAAGCTACTGAATTCTTTCTGAGAGAACTTTCATTATTACACATTTTCCCTTCAGCTGGGAGAATTTTCAACTACTTTTTCTACCACTAGTACTGGTCTATCTCCTCTCTCTGCTATGTTTCATCCTTAACAAGAAGTTCAAAGAAAATACATCCTGTTCTAGTTGTTCTTTACCTATATTTTCTCTACTTTGCTGTCAACTCTTGAAATTCAAAACTATAAATTCTAATGCACAAGTTCCCTCAAGTAGGTATGATACTTTTCAAACACCCACCTTTGGGTCAAAATATCCCTGAAATGTGATGAAGTTTTCTATCTTTATTGCATTATTTCTAGTACCTCTACATTGAGGATACTGATCCATGATGGCAGAAAAATATTATTCTGTGTATCCATGAATCACTACTTAGTTCTGAGTACCCAGTACATAATTTGAACTCAGTTATTTATTTCCCCAATCAAAAAAAAAAAAGATGCATTAAAACAAAAACATGTTCAAGCATTGGTGTGCCACTTAGAAGCTGTAAGATATTTGGATACATTACCAATGTTCTCATTTCATTCAAGCTGAAAGTCTTAAATATCCTTTGACTAAATGAGTCTCAAATTTCACGTTTGGAAGATTTGTGTTAGTTTATGAAGACGTTTTTCCAGATGTATAAATTACCTTATGTGCCTAATAAATGATCAACCCTTTGCTGGATATGTAAATTAGGAAACAGATACCAAATTGATGATATTCTTCTGTCTTTCAAAAGCCTTAAAGCAGAAGGAACTTAATGAAACATGAGTAGACTTTCAACTATAATTATTAGAATTCCCTTCCCTTCTTTGTAGGATTTCCACGCCTCAGGTTTACCCAAACACAGCTCTCAGATCCCACTAATAAATATTCCATCTGTGAGCTGTTAACTCTTTAAAAACACTTGTTTCTTCATCAGTAGGGCATAGTGTCCTGGGCATAGCATCAGCTACCATGCTGATGTTGATGGCAGAACCACCTTCCTTAGAACTGGCCATTTGGTAGAGTTTCCTAGCTCCAAGAACCTCAGACTCAGGCTTTGCCCAGTGAACATTGTCATGGAGATGAGACTGACTCATTTATGCTGCATGGCGGAAACTGAATCTGAAAAGGCATTTTCTTTTCTAGGATATAAATGTTAGAGTTCTGGAAAGTCCCATGGGGAAAGGACCCTGAAGTCAAAACCCAACAAATTAGTACACTCTCAAACTCATAAAGTCAACCAGAAATTTTGATTGCATTCATATGTGTTCCCCAAACAAAACAAGCCCATTTAAGGAACTAGGCCTTCTCTTTGTCACTAAAAATTGCGGCACCACTAATCAAACCCAAAATTTAATGCTTTTCTCTTCCCCCTTTACACTTAGTACCAACCTTTCTAGTGTTTCTTGTAACAGGCATCAGTTCATTTGATACAAAATGTTAAAATTACTTCCTGAATTACCTCTCCAATATTTCAACTTCCATTTTCTTCCCCGGGAAGCTACTTTATTCCTTCAATAGCAATTAGCTGTCTAAATTTAATTTAATTAATTCTTACTATTTTTTCTTATCACCTATTAGAATATAAGTGCTCTGAGAGGGGGAAAAGAAGCCTCTGCAACTTTGTTACTGTATCTTCCATGTATAGGAAAGTTGCTTTTCAAAAACCTTCCAAGAAAAGAGGGACACCTGGGTGGCTCAGTCAGTTAAGCATCTGCCATTGGCTCAGGTCATGATCCCAGAGTCCTGGGATGGAACTCTACATCTGGCTCCCTGTTCTGCAGGGCATCTACATTTCCCACTCCCTCTGCTCTTCAACCCTACTCATGCTTTCTCTCATTCTTGCTCTTTCAAATAAATAAATAAAATCTTTAATAATGAATAAATAATAAAAATAAATAAACAAAACCATTCAAAGAGATGGAGTGCCTGGGTGTCTCAGTTGGTAAAGAATGACTCTGATTTCAGCTCTAGTCATGATCTCAGGGTCCTGAGAATGCCCCCACATTGGAGCCTGTGCTCAGCTCAGAATGTGTATGAGATTCTCCCTCTGGGATGCCTGGGAGGCTCAGCCAGATAAAGTGTCTGCCTTTGGCTCAGGTCATGACCCCAGTGTTATGGGAACAAGTCCCTCATCTGGCTACTTGCTCAGCAGGGAGTCTGCTTCTCCCTCTGCCTGCCATTCCCTGTGCTTGTGTGTTCCCTCTCTCTCTAACAAATAGATAAATAAATTTTTTTAAAAAGAGAGATATTCTCTCTCTCTCTTTCTCTCTCTAGCATCCCTCTCCCCTGCTAATACCTTTTAAATAAACAAACAAATAAAATCTTGACAAGAAAAAATTCAAAGTTATTTGTTATTAACTGACTTAAAACAATTTCCTAAATTCAATCCTTACGAATAAATATTTTTGCATTTCTGTCAAAATGCACATGATATGATATGATATTTTTACTCTAACTTATCTTTCCCTTAGTTGTTCATGCATCACCTGGGTCTGCTTCTAATTTCTCATTATTCCTGGAAACTCTCTCATCCATGACATTCATCCACCCATTCAGCTCTCAGACCACACCTCCTCTCCCTTGGGCTTCTGTCACAACCTCCTGAAGAGGTGTCCTTCCTCCTCCTCTTTCCCCATCACCTCAGTTCTAGACACAGACTGATTTTCAGAGCACAGTTCTGTAATAATGTGTGATTTGTGTTGTGTTGTGTTGTGTTATGAGTGCCTGACCACGAGGGATATGAGAAATAAGTGAAAAAGACATTATATCTGGTGCACAATGAGAAGTAATGTTTGTATTATGCCAAGAAACAACCCCAGGTTTATGAGGCATATTGTCAGCCCAATTTTCAAGAGAGGTCATAACATCTGAGAAAAAGGAGTAATTCACAAGCAAGAACACAGAGATTTGTTAGAAGCAAAGAACCATTTTTATTGAGAATAAGTTTTTTGTCCAACTGTGAGATGATAGGATCCCTAGGACAGTCCTAACACAGAATCCAGATTAAAGGAACAAAGAACAACATTTGGGAAATAGTCAGATGCTCACCCATCCTCACAAACGTTCACTGGGGGTCAAAGCCTCCGTCAGGCATGCAATTTCCGGGATGTAGAATACTTGGGGTATGGATTCTTGCTTCAGTTGTTGCTTTGGTGGTGTCATTTCAGAAGCAAATGGGGCTTGGAGAGCGATGGTCTAGCAGCAAGAAGAATAGCATCTTCTGTAGCAAAATGGCCAGTAGCCACAGCAGCCAGAGCCAGAGTCATATCCACAGCCACAGCAGGAGCCTTTTCCACAGCCCCATCCTGAGCCATAGCCATAGCCACAGCCATAACGGGAGCCATAGCCACAGCCACATCCTGAACCATAGCCACAGCCACAACGGGAGCCATAGCCACAGCCATAGCCTGAGCCATAGCCACAGCCATAACGAGTTCCATAACCACAGCCAGAATAGGGGCCACATCCACAGCCATAGCCGCATCCGCAGCCATAGCCACAGGAGTTCCCGTAGTTGCAACACATGTTGTCAGAGAAAGAGAATTCGGGTGGATTGCAAGTGGATGTGTGGTGAAGTCTGGTCTTTTACTTCCCTTGGACCTTTTTATACTGCCAGTAATTGATAGAGCATACCATTCACCCCCTGACTTACCCAACAAATATGTACGCAACATTTATGTGCCTGTCCATGTCAACAGTCAATAATGTCTTGGGAAAAATGAGCTCATTATTTTGGAGACTCCCATTTTATTTAAAGAGCAGCACTTTAATTATCTCTGCCAAAGAACTACCTGAGCAGAATCATGTGGTATACGTACCCCTGACACCCCACCTCATGAGCTCCTCGCATCTAATCAACCCGATGTAACCAGGTTGGGGGATTTAGGTAAACTTGGTTCCTCTTGATCTCGCCTCTTTCCTAAAATATCTACCTCTTTCCATGGGGGGGAAGTAGCTGCCATCTCCTTTCTGGAATCATTGTAACTTTTTTTTTTTTTCCTTTTAAGATTTATTTATTTATTTATTTATTTGACGGAAAGACACAGTGAGAGAGGGAACACAAGCAGGGGGAGTGGGAGAGGGAGAAGCAGGCTTCCCTCTGAGCAGGGAGCTTAATGCAAGGCTCCATCCCAAGATTCCGGGATCATGACCTGAGCTGAAGCCAGACGCTTAACTCCTGAGCCACCAAGGTCCCCTTACTGCAACTTTTTACCAGGCTTCTTGTTCCCTGATACTTACTGCAGATACCTACAGGCCCCTTGTGGTAGGAAGGAAGAAAGATGCTTATCTCAGGACAAAGAACAGCCCCCAACTACATTGAAATATTTGAAATAAAATGTCAATCGTGCTGTGATCTA
>PISX010019152.1:0-38897 GCA_004024625.1 Mellivora capensis
AAAAAAAAAAGAGAAGAAGCTAATCAAAATGAAATTACCAACATTTCTTTAGAGCAGGTGTATTCCTAAGGTTTAAAGATTTATTTTGCACTTAAGTGTTTTTATTTTAAATGTATTTACCTATGTTTCTTCCCATTCAGAAAGTATTTGTAGCCTCTTACAAAGATGTAGCAAAAACAAGGTAAAAATTACGTGAGGAGACTAGAGAGGAAGACAATACAAAGAAAAGGTGGGCAAGAGAAATGAAGGTTAAAATTTAGTGTCCAAGGGGTGCCTGGGGAGGCTCAGTCGGTTACATGTCAGACTCTTGATGCTAGCTCAGGTCACGGTCTCAGGGTTCATGGGATCGGGCTCCACACTCAGTCAGAGTCTGCCTGTACCTTTCTCTCTCTCATTCCCCTCCTGCCACTCGCACTCACTCACTCTCTCTCAAATAAATAAAATCTTTTAAAAAATGCATTGTCCAGAACACACATCATAAAATCCAGTCCACCCTGCTACAGGAGGGCTGCAATTTTGGTTCTGTGCTTCTTCAACAGCAATTCAAAAAAGAAAACATGATCTGTTAACACCATATAAGATAGAAACACAGACCCCAAAGTTTGGAAAAGAGACATCAATTCCTCAGACTGAGACCTGAAAGAACTATTACCCCCAAGGGCTTTATATAGAGGACACAACACAAAGTCCTCAACAACTCTTTCTGAATGATCATGGTAAATTTCAAACAGCTGTTTTATAATGCCTCCTTAGGATAGGTCAATGGCTAAAACTCAGAAAAAGCAGAAATCAGAAAATGTCCAATTTTCCAGATTACATAAAAATATAACACTTAATAATCATGCATTGAACAATTATTATGCCTCCCAATAATAAATGCCTTGCCTGCATTTTCTTATTTAAGCTTCAGAACAATCTTATAGGAATGTATTATTATTTTCCCCATTTTATAAATCAGAGAAGTGAAGCTGAGATAAGATGTGGAATTAGAATTTGCTCAAGGTCACACAGCTAGGAAGTGGAAGGGCTGGGATGAAAACTCAGTTCTATGTGATCCTAAAACACAAGTTTTTGTACTTTATACTTCCTAGATCATCATTCCCCATGAATGTATTAAAATTAAAAGTGATTCATAATGGGGACATGCCCTGACAGTTTTAGCCTAAGAACGTATAAAGCAGGTGGCACAGTTATTCAAATTTCACTAAAGCTTTCATAAGACATCTAATTTCAAGCAATGAGATATCTAATAACCCTCCCTGACAAAGAGCATCATGTACTTTTAGGCTACTAAATGAACTGATCTGTTCTATAGGATTATGAACAATGTTGTAAAGAGATGGGGGGAAAAGATGATTTGAGATTTGGAAAAGTGATCTTAAGTTTCTCATGGTAGTCATTACTGAGCAAGAGAAGGTTGTTTGTAAAGCCACTCCAAGTTCGTGACAATAAAACTCTATCCTTCACGTTTATAAAATAGATAAAATATAAACAGACTTCTTATTGGGACAAGAGGGGACACTTTCCATCCTTTCTGGACTAAGGTTTCTGGCCTCTCTTCTCCCTCTCCTGGTTAGCAGAAAAAAGAATGACAAATTACTACAAAGTTTGGGGGAAGATGCTAGGTCATGTGGCCCAGGCCCTTCTATACATTGCTTTATCTGATCTGCCCCTGCAGAGGAGTCTGCAGTGCTCGGAGCTGCCCGAGAGCAGGTGAGCAGCTCAGCTGCAGATCTACCGTCCTGTTAACCAGGCTGTCTTCTATTTCTCTATTACTGGTTTTTGACTCAAGAAGAAGAAAAGAGGATGTTATTTATCAAACTCTTAAAACTCTAACAATGGGCATTTTAAAACTGGTTACCAAGAAATCCTAACTACTAAAACTGAGAATTTATGGAAAGAATATGAAGACTCATCTTTCCTGCCTGAATAGAAGCTGATATATATTAATGTTCGTTTTTTTTTTGGTTGATCAAGAGAAGTAGGGTGGAAAAAAAGACAAATTCTGCCAAGAGGCTAGAGGGAGGTTATTAGAGGAGAGATGCAAAGATGGATGGAAGAATTTCCTGCGTATTTTGCTCCATCACGTATGTGATGCCATCATAGCTCTGAGAGCTAATGGAACGTGTGAAGCAGATATGAGAATCCATCTATGTTTTGCCAGCCCAGACACTGAAGAGATTTAAAAAAATAAAACAATATGCTCTTCTTTTTTTATTTTCCCTAAGGAAAAATGTTGCCATGGATTGAATTTTTTTTCAATGAATTAAAAATATTTTAGAATTATCTCAATTTTATTTTCAGTAAATAGCAATATATCTAACTCATAGGCAAAAACTCCTTGAGGTTCTCAATAACTTCCAACTAGAACTTCAAAGAATCCTAAGAACTTCAAAGAATTCTAAGACCAAAACATATGAAAACCACTGACCTAAATCATGGTTCCATTTCTGTACTTCACCTTTAGCATGCATCTCCCGTAGCTATGCAATGCATATTAGAATTGCTTTGAAAGTTTCAATCATTTTCCTGAATCTATACAAAGTTTTAACATCCTAGGTCTCTATCATCTCTACCATCTATTTTTCCTGTCTCAATTCTCCTTACTCCTCTTTATATTTATCATACATTTTAACCCACTCAAGAATTTCCTGCCTCTTGGAATCCCCCTTCGGTTTCCCAATCCTCCCATATCCGCATAAATTCCATGATGCCTTTTACATGGTCACCCTATATCTATGCCCCATACAACTTCCTTAGCACACCTGATGTATAATCCCATTCTGTTGTCAATTCATTTTTCCTATGTAGCCCCTTATATTCAAGTATCTTTTATCCTACTCACTTTTTCCCACTGTCTCGCTCTTTAGCATATGTATCCATTCCACCTCACCAATACCTTTAGTCACAAATGGAATCTATCACTGACCAATGAACCTGTTCTTTACCTACTCATGAAGTATGATTTAAACATATCTCCCAATTTCCCTAAAAAACTAAATGTTTATATTTCACCATCTTACATTTCCAATCCATTCACTTGCCTACATATTTATCCAAATGAATTAAGACTATTCAGAAAAAATATGTGACCTACAGCGATACCATATACCAAAAGGTATGTAATAGTGCAAAATTCCATTTATCCACAATGATTGAAAAAGGTACATTTTAGTTAACATAAAATGTTAATTACAATTGACAGAAAAACAAGCTAATAAGGAATTATAATGCTATAACATAGCATTTTTTTTTTTTTAAAGATTTTATTCATTTGACAGACAGAGGTCACAAGTAGGCAGAGAGGCAGGCGGGGGGCGGGGGTGGGGGAGGAAGCAGGCTCCCCGCTGAGCAGAGCCCAATGCAGGGCTCCATCCCAGGACCCTGAGATCATGACCCGAGCAGAAGGCAGAGGCTTAACCCACTGAGCCACCCAGGTGCCCCTAAAATAGCATTTTTAAATAACAAATAGTTTTCATAACACAAAAACTCTACTGAGTTTCTCCTAACACTTCTTTTAAGATTTAGAAGGCAAAGGCATGTCAGATCTTCCAGTGAACATCAGGATACAGAATTAAAACATCTCCAAGGGCACACTTTTACTTCCTTTTATATGCTGTAATGCAACTGGCAGAGACTTGGGCGCATAAGACAGTCATAAATACTTGCTGAATTCCATATTATCATTTTGTCACTTAAACTCTTAAGAGTGAAATGCACAATATATCCCCCAAAACAACAGAAGGAAATCCAACTTTATTTAAACTTTCACTGACTTCAATTCTAGGTCAAGAGAGAGTTACTATACTTTTTTTTTTTTTTAATATACTTGGTTTTTGATGATGAACCATTTTCATCTTTTGAGATAAAAGACTCTTATCTAAAATAATGGCAACATAACTAATTTTTTGGCTTATTATTTGGCAAGGATTGGAACATATGGGAAAAGAACAATGAAGCTTAGTCCAGAATATTTTAAATGATTGTTAGGAGTCTAAATATCTTGGCTGGAACAAAAGCTGCTTATGAAGAGCCATGAATGTGTGGCCCGTGATATAAAACAGGCAAAGGTGAGAAAATCCAATGGCAGCAAGGAGAATATATACCAAAGTATACAAAGAGAATACAAAGTAATTGAATCATGCTACTGTGTACCAAATCAATTGCTTTACAGAACAAAGTTTTGAAAAATAAAAGCCAATGTTAAGATTTTTAACAGAGAACTAGAAATCATAAAAAGTGACACAGTAGACCTGAAAAAATTACCAATTACAAATTCCAGGACCAAAAAATAAAATAACCCAAATTAAGGATTCATCAATAGACCAGTTTAATATATCAGATAATGCTAAGGAGAGCATCAGCAAAGGGGAAACCACTCAGAATAAAGCCAAAGAAATAGGAGAATGAAAATACAGAAGAGAAAAGATATAAAGTTTATAGTAAGAAAGTATATTTTGCATTTAATTGGAGTCCCAGATTGAGGAGAGAAAGGATAGAGGCAATATTTGAAGAGATTTGAATTTTGAATTTTCATTCTATACATTTAACAAGCTCAGTGAATTTCAAAGCAAACTCAGTAAAAAGATATCCATATCTCAATACAAAGTAAGTACAAAAAAAAAAAAAAACAAAACCCACAAAGAGAAAGTTCTATGGAGTAGCCAGTGAAAAAAATACAAGTTACATCCAGAGAAAAACAACAGTTAGAATCAGGCTTCTCTATAGCAATGCACAAAAACAGTCAAATCCTTTTCAAGCTGTGTTTATTCCAACAAAGCAAGGCTGGTTTAACATTTGAGAAATCAATATAATTTATCACCATAATAGAATAAAAGAAAAATCATATGATTATTTCAAGAGAATCATAACATGAAGAGAATCTTCATGATAAAAACAAAACAAAACCTCTTACAAACTAGAAGGGACAGAAGAGCTAATAAAGTTTATCTTCCAAAACCTACAGTGATCACACTTAATAATGAAAGCTTTCCTTTGCAAAGAGGAATCAGAAGTTGGCTGTTATCATTATAACCATTATCCTGGTACTGTTAGCTAGTTCAATAAGGCATACATGATGTCAAAGGTATAATGATTAGAATGAAAGAAACAAAAGCCATCAACATGTGGTATGATTTTGTACATAAAAAATGTAAAAATTAAGACCCTTATAAGATCTCAACTTTGTCTTTTCATATATACATCCCTATATCAGAGATGTCTTTTATAATTGCAACAAAAAAATTAAGTGCCTAGAAATAAATCCAGTAAAAGATGAGGACTCATATAGAAGACAATTATTGAGAGATGTCAAAACAAAAATAAGTGGAGAAATATGCCATATTCCTGGATAAAAGACTCAATATCATAAAGATGTCCATTATCCCCAAATTTATCAGACTCAATAGAACCCCAATCAAAATCCAACAGGTCTGTGTGTGTAAAGGGGATAGCTGGAGGCAATCTGACAAACTAACTCTACATGGAATGTCAAAAATCCAGGAATAGTTAAAATATAAAGCCTTGGAAAGAACGAACGGTTTTAAAGCAAGGATAAATAGAATAAGAGAATGAAATGGGCTGAGAAACAGATCCACACACATATCGTCAGCGATTTCTGACAAGGTAGCAGAACATGAGAAAAGATGATCTTTTCAATGGATATTACTGGGACAACTGAATATCCACATGGAAAGAAATAAAACTGGACTCCTACTGTACCGTGCATGACACACACAAATCAAATCTGATAGAGTAAAAACAATGAAGATTTTAGAAGTTAATATGGGAAAATATCCTTACAACTCAGAACATAAACTGACTATACTAAAATTGAAGCTGTGAAAAGACAAATTCACAGAAGGAAAAAGATATTTGCAACACATAAGTGGCTCATACACTGAACTATAGAGACAATAAATACAATTTCAACAATAGATCAATAAGAAAAATAAAGAAAAATGAGCAAGAGACATGAACAGGCACTTCATAAAAGAGGAAACACATGTGGCCAACACACTTCTGAAAAGATTCTAACCTCACTATTTTAGGGAAATGCATATTTAAAATGCAGTAAGATAACACTTCACATTTATAAGAATGGCTAAAAATTTTAAAAACCAAAAATACCAAATATCAAGTATAGGCTAGGCTGTGAAATAACACAGCTATGGAGGAACTCAGCTACTTGGCAAACAATTTGATGTTATCTGCCAAAGCTGAAAATACAATTATTCTATGGCTCATAAATTCTATTCCTATGTGTTTTTCCTAGAAAAATGCACACACATGCACATTAGAAGACACAGACAGCTTCAAACATTATTGTAATGATCCCAAATTGAAAATAATCCACATGTTTGTCAACATTAAAATGGATGGTATAGTATACACATTCAATGGAATATTACATAGCAATGAAAACCAACAAGCCATAGTTGTATGTATGCTTTAATATCAATGGATGCACCAAATATCATGTTGACTAAGGGAAGTCAGGCACAAAATAATACACATTATATGAGCTGTTATAAATCAGTTTATAAGAAAAAAGTGATATGGCATGTAACTTGAGGTGTTGTCACCCAAAAGGGGCACCTGGCAGGGGAAGACTTTTGGAGCAGAACCACTGACATTCCATTTTTTTTTTTTTTAAATAAACATATAAAGTATTTTTATCCCCAGGGGTACATTTCTCACATGAATCACCAGGTTTACACACTTCACAGCACTAACCATAGCACATACCCTCCCCAATGTCCAGTACCCCACCCCCCTTTCCCGACCCCCTTCCCCCCATCACCCTTCAGTTTGTTTTGTAAGATTAAGAGTCACTTATGGTTTGTCTCCCTCCCGATCCCATCTTGTTTCTTTTCTTCTTTTCCTACCGCCCCAACCCCCCATGTTGCATCTCCACTTCCTCATATCAGGGAGATCATATGATAGTTGACATCCCATTTCTTGACCTGAGTAGTGGTTACACAGGTTTGCATCCATTTATCAAAGTTGTTCTCTTACATTCTATGCACTTTTCTGTATATCTGTTCCACTTCATATCAAAATGGCTTAAGGAAATTAAACTAAATAGCTTACCCCGAGACTAGCATCTGCCCATTATGAGAAAAAGCACAAGCCAGAACAGGAGCACAGTGCCCACTCAGTGTACTTTTATATTTTAATTCAAAACCTGCAAATAACAAGGCAAGAAAAATTAGCAAGCTGACTGTGCTTAGAATTTAAGTCAAAACTATTTCACTCATTTTTTTAATAAATTATCTTTAAGTGCCTAAAGAATAAAAAAATGAAAAAATCTTCATGCAACTCAGGTATTGGAATGCAGTGTGTTTAAGTGGTTTCAAATGTTCAGTAATGGGTAAAGAAAATGGTGCACTCAGCAAATGTGGAGGGATTATAATGATCAAGTACTTTTAAAATCTTAAACTCTATAAAATACATAAAAATTTAACATTTTAAGCTAATTTAAAATTTTAAACTATTGGGGCACCTGGGAGGCTCAGTGGGTTAAGCCTTTGCCTTTAGCTCAGGTCATGATCTCAGGGTTCTGGGATCGAGCCCGGTATCGGGCTCTCTGCTCAGCGGGGAGCCTGCTTCCCCCTCTCTCTCTCTGCCTGCCCCTCCACCTACATGTGATCTCTGTCTGTCAAATAAATAAATAAAATCTTTAAAAATAAACAAATAAAATTTTAAACTATTAAGATAATCTTGGCATTTAATTTTTAAAAATATTAAATACATATTGGGCTGCCTGGTTGGCTCAGTGGAGCATGCGACTCTTGATCTCAGGGGCATGAGTCTGGGCCTCATGCTGGGCATGGAGCCTACTTAAAAATAAAATAAGTATTAAAAATATATATATACACAAGTATATATACACATACACCAATTGCCTGAATACCTAAAAAGAATCAAACTGCCCCAAAACCTAAACAAAGATCAGTTTTTATTTTTTTAATTTTTTAAAAGATTTTATTTATTTGACAGAGAGCGCGAGCGAGCAGGTGCAGACACAAGCAGGGGGAGAGGGAGAATCAGGCTCCCCACTAAGCAGGGAGCCTGATGCGGGGCTCAATCCCAGGACTCTGGGATCATGACCTGAGCCGAAAGCAGATGCTTAACTGACTGAGCCACCCAGGTGACCCACAAATATGAGTTTTTAAAATCTGATATCAAGAAAATATTTTCTCATTCCATAGATAAAAGATAATCAATGATAATTTATACATCCTATAATTCCAATTATATCTTATAATACTCCCAACAAAGTACAGTAACACTAAACTCCCTTTTGTGCTTTCTGTAATCACTGAAAAGAAATATCACAACTATTTTAAAGCTAAACTGAAGGAATTCAATAGTTTTTTGTGACAACCTATAAAAATTACTATTAAGAAGTTGACCTGAGGAGACAAAAATAAGTGAAAGCTATCAATTTTCTCAGAATAAAAACTTTTTTTGAAGCATTAATTCCTCTTAAGATAACTGCATTTAATTAAACAAAAAGGTCATTAGAGTAGGTAAAAGCTTCAACAAATAGAAAAAATGTATTATTGTTACTAAATACACACACTTTATTTCTATTCATAATAGGAAAAAAACATGTATTTTTATCTGGGAGAGGAGATGTAGTCCATGAAAGCACTATGGAACATACAGATCAGGAGCTGGCACAATCAATCGAATTCGGCAAAAATGTTGAGTTGTAAACCACATGAAGACCAATAAAACTTGCAATATCACCATAGGCTATATTCTCAAGTGTAAGATCCATAAGTCTATATACTCCTCCCTAACAAATAAGCAGTTAAATAAATTAGATGCAAATGATGATAAACACTTTATAAAAAAGCTTTAATGGTAAACTTAAAAAAGTTTAAACAGTGTTCAAACTTAATGGTTTAACAGCATAAACCGTTAGATTTTTGAGCAATTATTAAAGACCTATTTAGAACATCCAATATATGACTATATTCATGGATTCTCATTAAGAATTTTACTTTGGTAGGAGTAAAAAGACATGATCGACCAACAAAAGCACCAGGTCCTCACCAGTATGTCACTGAACACATTTAAAAGAATGACTAAATATAACCTAACAGGCAATAAATTAACTGAATTTCCACAAAGAGAAATTTATTTTAATAAAATAAATACTTCCTGATAACGGGCCATTCTCTATACACTGGTATAATGACAAAGATTTTCTCCTTGATCAAACTCTAGCTAGGCTCTTCTGAGCCCTCAACTAAGGCCCTGACTTTAGCTTATAAACACTTAACATTAACCTAGTTTCTGACAGCTCAAGGCTGCATGCCTAGGATAATCCTAGCCCCCATAAAGTACATGCCTGAGAAAACTCAAGGCTGCCAATAGAATTTGCTCTTCTTTCCAGCCAGAACCTGATGATAGGACCCCTGTCTCCCACTCTCTGGGAGGGAGGAGCCTAATCTCCCTAGGTGCCAGTTAGCAAACCCAGATGAGTTTCACATGGCCCCTATCCTTCCTGTTTGTAATTTTTCACATCCCTGACTCTACAGAGCTCCACTGACCTCCCTCCTTATGCCTCATTCTCCCTTCAAAATGCCAAGTCACCTCTGTATAAACTGAAGCTAAGTACCTTTCTTGTTTGACTCTCTCCCAATTGCAATAGTATACTACTGGTGAAAAGCTGTCCTTATATTTTAGTGTCCAGCTTTGTTTCTCTTTGACAATAACTGTAAGCAACAAAATGCAGTTTGTAATTTAACTGAAGCTTATTAGGTAACAATAAAGAATCTTTTTAGGCATCTGAAGCAAGATGGCCAATTGCCCATGTAATTTCGGAGTTCCCATCAAAATGATAGTGAAAGAATTAATAAAGATATAAAAGCACATCAATGAAGAAAATGGAAAAAGAGGCGTCAGCAATCCAGAAACTGAAGCCAGTTAGGGGAAGGCAGAAAGCAAAATAACTAGTGAGGAAGTATAGAGGAGTAATAGCTCAGAGTGCAAACGGAGGGGTGACAGCCCAGAAGAAAGTTAATCTGCCCTAGAATACCCCAAAAGACTTATCAACAGCTGGGGAAAAGGAAAATCAGGATGACACAGATATCAACCTGAAAACAAAAAAGTTAGCAAAAAGCCTATTGATAGAACACTTGGTGTCCACCTCCAATCCTTCCCTCATCCCACCCACAGCATGTTGCACAAAAGCCAGATGCATCTCTCTAGGCAAAACATTTCTAGGGGAAAAGAATGGCTTTCTGGGGAGCTCCTTGGCAGCTCCAGGGCAATTCTCTAAGCCCCTGAACTGTTCCAGTCAGGGCCAACAACCTGCTTCCTCACCCTGAAGGGAAGCCAGCAATAGCAAACCACTATGTGCACAGAGCTTCTAAACATCTTATTATTGCCTAATTCTTAAATGTCAATGGAATACAAGGATGAACAGAATTTGAAGAAGTTAGTAATCATATGAAAGAGAAATATCAGTGTAAACAAATAAAAAAAAAGATTCAAGAGCAAACAAGGCTAATCAGGAAACAGAAGGGAACAACAAAACAAAAACCTCTAACTGGTATCCTGAGTTTTGAGTTGACCTTGCATTCATAAAATAAAAGGAGGACACGGAGAAAAAAGAAACAGAGAAGAAGATGAACTTATTGAAATTGAAAATATGATGGAATAAAAAACACAAAAGGTTAAAAGATGAAGTTAAGGAGTGTTTCCATAAAGTATGGAAAAGATAAAGAGATAAATGTGGTGGGTGGGTGACACAGGGAAAGAAATCAAGGAGGTCCAACACTCAATGAGAATTATTAAAAAGAGAAGAAATGGGGAAGAAATTATTAAAGCAATAACTTAAAGGTTTTCCTTTAACTTAAAAGTTTTCCGAAACTGAACAATGTAAGTTTCTTGACTGAAGGATCACCTGAAGGAAAAGTGCATTACATGGAGGAAAGACCTCCTCGACACTGCCAAAAAACAGTGAAAAAATTTTAAATATGGTGGAAAAACAATACTTATACAAACAGAAAACCACCAAGAGTTGCAAACAGATAAAGTATAAAGTGGTTTTTCTGGTGAGCAGGAACGTGTATGGTGGTGGCGGCGAGGTCATTATCAGCTGTGAGCATCCAATGATTAAATCATGTATATGTATGTAACTACTCTGATGAAAAATTAATACATACTTCATAATCACTTTTAGATATCCAGAGTTCCTTAAGTAAAAAGATTAATTAAAACAAATTCTATCTGCTTCACAAATAATTTTAGAGAACTACTGGTTGAATATACACATACATACCTAAGACATGGGTAAAAGAAACTACCCAAATTTTGATCTGGCAATCCTGACCACATGAGGCCAATCGAAAAAACTGAAGACCTTGCTCTCCATCTAAAAATGTAAATTTGTGAAAAATAAATACACAAGAATTGGTAAAATATTTAAAATAAAAGATTTTCAATTTCTTATATCAAGATCTGTTAATTCTACTCAAACCACTTAATTCACTTAAATTCACTTAAAAAAGTGATATTAACTAAACATAACCGTAGAATGAAATGCTAATTAAAGAATTTATTTTAAACAAGGTGCATCAAAGGATTATAACCCTGGCCACTGAATTTACTACAACAACTTGCCTTTTTATTTCCTTCCACTAAGAATGTAACTCCAGGGTATGGGCCAATATTGAGCTATTAAGCCTGGGCCATCCTTCAACCCCATTTTAGAGTCTATTAGGCTAGCACTGATGGGAAAAATAAGGAAGAAAAGTAATGCGTGTTCAACATTTAATTATTCCCAACTTAATTTTTTTTTAAAGGATATACCCATTTCTTAAAAGCTTAGTCTATAATTCACATGGAATAAGAGATTTTTCCTCCCATTTGACTGAATCAAGATAAAGGCTGGAATTATGTAAATCCAAAATAACATTAATTCGGTCTGTTTTATTTGGTAGAAATTATACAAATCAGGGAAAGTAATCAGTAAATTTGGTGTCACAAAAAATCCCCTAGTTTTTAATGCTGAGATAATTTCAGTGTATAATTATATACACACTAGATAAGTTCTTAAATATTTGTAGCTAATGTATATATTGATATCATCAAGTCAATTTTACATGAGTCCCACCTAACTTCACAGATACAGTTCATCAAAGGAAGTTTTGGCACGGATACATACTAAGATACAACTGTGTACATAAGCACAGGGGAGGCTTATTTGAAGTGATTTTTACCCGAAATCTAAAGGATAACTAACAGTGAACCAGCTGAAGGGTCCATATGGTAAAATGCTTGGAAACATCTTAGAAACATTCAAGGAACAAAAGGAGGCCAGTGAGGCAAGAGAATGTCTGAGACCAAGTGTGCGTTGAGAGGAGGCAGGCAAACAATGTGTCTGGTACTTCCAGGCTTTGTGTTTTGGATCTGGCATTTTGTACCTTACCTTAATCTTATTTTAATCAGCCACTGATGGGTTTGAAATAGGGGAGTGCCAAAACTATCCTGCCCACCTCTGGACTTGAGCTGTCCAATAAGGTAGTCACTAGCCACATGTGGCTACTGGACACTTGAAATATGGCTAGGACAAATTTAAACGTGACATAATATACATACCAGATTTCAAAAACCTAGTATCAAAAATAGTAAAATATCTTATGTGTTACTATCAATTATTGAAATATTTTATATATGAGTAAAATTTTATCATGAAAATTAATTTCACCTACGACTAAAAAGTCTTAAATCTACAATGTAGCCCAAATTATATTGCTAATAGGACAGAACTGGTGGTGGAACAGGACTTGAGACAACAAAAGCTGAACTTCATACTATCACACAGGATGAAATAGAAGAGAGCTTCCCAATTCACTGTTCTCTATTTAAAACAAGAGTCTAAAAAAACAAAACAAAACAAAACAAAAAAAAAACCAAGAGTCTATCTATATTCAGGAGCTTGTATTTCTTCTTTTAAAAGCTAATCGTGTTGTCAAACATCTTATTTTATAAATTCAGCTTTTGGAAGATTAAATTAGTAAACTGAAAATTTAGCTTCTGTTTCCAATTCTTTAATTTCACATTTCTCTTTGAAGATCAATATACTGTATTTTAAAAATCCACAGCACAACCAATAGGGTGAGGTCCCTATTTACCATATTTAAGGAATACAGATATACTATACAAAGTTGAGTCATTCCCTAATGTATACTAAAGAACGTGATTTTCCCTTATGATATTTCATGATCTCATTTTGATCAAATAAAGAATGATTCCTTAACAGGAATTATTTGATCAAATAAAGATAGTTTTCCACAAAACTATCAAAAAAGAGTTTCTCATTTATTGAAGATGAAATGAAAATGAACAAAAGAATCAAAAGCCATACACAAATTACAAATAGGAACTACTAGCACTTTAAAGATTAAAATAACTAACCATTAACTGGCTGTGAAGAAAAATCACAGCAGGTAATTCCAAGATCGTGTGCTTTTTCACTATGTAGACACCTCATTTTATCATCCCACACTGTTAAATCTCCACATGAGGAACCAGTGACAAAGAGGTTTCCATTCGGAGAAAATGCACAGGCCACCAAAGAGCCATCTTTAACACTTCCACATCTGAAATAAAACCAAAAAAAGGTGGGGTTTCATTTCATTTCAGAGTATCTCTTACTTTATATTACAATTTCTAACAGCAGCTTGCTATAGTAAAAACAGGAAAAATGGCTAATAGAGAACTAGAAAGGGCAACAGATGTCTATAGAAATATCATATGCTATGAACTAAGATGTGCTTTTCCAAAAAATGGGTTTAAACATTGAGTAATGTATTCAAGCCTAAGCTATATAGATCCAAACCAAAGTCCATGTAGCTTCATGTTTTTCCATATGGCAAGTCTGTATGAACGCATTAAAATCTACGAAACTTAACAAAAAAAGCTCTGACAACCAAAATATCAACTAAACCTATACATTTTTTAAAAACCTACTTTTATTGGAAAACATGTTATTAGGTCAAAAGTACTTTCAACTTTTGTATTAAAATCACCCAGAAACATCACCTTCAAATATAAAATACAAATAAATATAAAATAGAAATATAAATTCTTTATGAAAAGAAAATGCTGTTAACAAGTTAAAATTATCTTGGGAAGATAAGGAGGCAATGTGCTGACAGTATTAATTTTAATTTTCTCAATTAGAAAAATAAATTGGTAAAAGCCTAACAATTAGTGCAGGGTCCCATCCAGTGCTACTGCAGTGTTATTTTTTTACAGCAGCATATATTAGGGAAGTAATAGCAGAGAGGCAGAATTCATCACCTGATAAGTGAAAAAGAAAATTTCTTAGGCCAGTGCAGCAAGAGAATGTCTGAGACCAAGTGTGCATTGAGAGGAGGCAGAAATATAGCTTTTAAAGACAGCTATATTTCATTCATATAAAAAAACTTGAACGATTCCTTCTTTCTGAGCTGTCTCTTTAAATGGTTCATTAACGCCACTTAAAACACATCACCTTCTTCAACCCACAAACCTAATTCTAATGAGCAACAGTTGTGCTCTGAATGATCTAAGGACAGGAGGAAGTATATTGGGCTATTTCACATTTAAAAGTTCATGGTGTTTAATGTACTTAATGTCACTGAACTGTACACTTAAAAATTATTAAAATGGTCAACTTTATGTGATATATATCTCACCATAATAGACATAAAAGTACATAGATTTCATGTTGGCAAGTTGCAATAGAACATTACCAGTTTAAATTGATTATTTTCATCTAAAAGGAGTTTTTCAGGTGGCTTTGTTTTGTTTTGTTTTAATGACACCACCACACTAATCACAAGGTTCTTTTTTCTGGGGTTGATCATTTCCCCAGGTAGAATCCTAGTCAGGAAACAGCTGTGTTTCTCAGGTGAGACTTACCTACCATTACACTATTACAGTGAATGCTTGAGTCACAAGTGACAAAAATAAAGCCTAAAATTACTGAATCTTATTCAAAAGACTGTTTTCTTCATCTAGCTCTTAAAGTAAAAATCCATAAAAGTCTAACAAGATTAACGTTTATTTTACAAGAGAATAACGTTTTATTTTACTGGAGATTTAAAACTGCCAGGGCTAAGCAAATCTACTACAAAAACCATATTAAACATTTGTATTTATGACCTTCAGAAGACAGGTCAAAATGTCTTTCCTTGCAATATCAGAAAATTATCTGGTCCTTAAAGTCATCAACATATTCTGCTTGCTTTCTTTCTTTCCTGGCAAACTTGTTAATAGGGTTAGAAACGGAAAGGGTTTAAATATTCATACCTATATAACTTGTATGACTGGGCGTTCCATAAAACAACTGTTCCATCAGCTGCGCCTGATACCAAACAAGTGGAGTCTGGGGAAAACTGGCAAACCCTCACGGGGCTACCAGTGGGCTGTTCCATCACTGCCAAAGTCTCTCCATCTTGAGTATTCCATAGGACAGTGGTACCATCTGTTGAACAGGAAGCCAAAACGTGGCCTGAAGGGGAGAAACAGCAGCAGTGGACAGCATAGGTGTGAAACTTCAATGGCGAGTGGGGCAGCTCCGTAAAGTCACTTAGGGAGTACAGGCGAATTGTTTTGTCCAAAGAGCAAGTAGCCAAGAGGGAAGAGGAGAACGCACAGCAGTTGACATCATCACTGTGATCGGCTAAGGTATGAATTAGTTTCACCATGTTCTTTATTTGAAGTAAAATGTCCTGCAATTTTTAAATAAAGGTTACTTCATCCTTAGAGTCAAATAAATGCAACTCAAATCTGTAGAAAAGAGTCCAAATCAATTTAAGGACTTGCTCAGTGAAAGCTCCTACATTCATATTTTTAAAGGACAAACTATTGCACCTGAGATAATTTAGAGAGAAAACACTGATAAGACCATAAACTCTAACGATGATCACAGTCACACCTGACACACCAATAAATTTCCATTAACTCCTAAAAAAGAACGCTGTCAAATAACGTCAAACTGATTTGACACTGAACATCCAAAACACTGGGTGTTTATTTCACCTCTGAAGCCCTTCCCTTAACTAATTATTTCTCAAAAATGTCTCACTCCAGATCTGCTAATTCCAACTCAAAAAGATTTTCCACTCTTAACAAACTGTCTCAGCGGCTCCTTCCACAGAATGGAGTCAAGGCGACAGCTCTACCTTTCAGATGCATTAACTGTACCTTTCACTCATAAAAACTAAGAAATGGTTTCATTCAAAATTTCAGTGGCAGTGCTGAAGGCTCCTATGTCATGGTGTGCCACCTTGTTTGATAACAAATAAAATGACAGAAAAGATTTGAGGTGAAGAACCAATTTAATAAATCCAAGGAAACCAAGAGAAGGAAACCAAAGAGAAAGAGTGGCAAAAAAATGAACGTAGCCAAACTTAAACTTAAGAAAAAATTTATGAATTTAGATTAAAATCCAAACCCTTCCTCAAAACTTACAAAATACTGTATGTTTCTGGCTCTTCACCACCTACTTCTCAGATCTCAAGTCCTGCCCCTTTCCCTCATTTCCTTCCAGTCTGCCTGCTCAAATGGATTCTTAGATCTTCACAAGGCTGTTTCCTCAGGCTGAAATTCTCTTCCCTTTGCTTTTGGGATCCTATTTTTCATTCAGATCTCAACTCCAGTGTCTCTCCTCAGAGAGGGTTTCCCAGTCTAAAACAGCCACTCTCCAGGCTAACATATCACTCTGTTTCAATCCTCAGTGTAGCAATTACCACCAATGGATGTAATTGTTGTCTCTCCACCAGGAGGATGTAAATTCCAAAGGAGTGGAGATCTTGTCCATCTTGCTCATTTCTTTATCCATAGCACATAAAACAGTGTCAGAACCTAATATGCTCAAATAAATATTTGTTGATTTTTTTCCAAATCCACTTGAATTCTACCTCTAAATATCATATATGAACACAATATAAAATTAGAAAATTTAAAATAAAGCTACCAATACTAAAAGTAAAAAATTCAGCAGTGGAAAATAATGCAAAATGAAACAATAATCAGGTCTGAAGGAATAGGTATACCCTTAGATTGTAATTCGCAATCCCTTGTTGCATTGTTATTTGCAGAATTCTTTACAAATACATGGAACACATCTATATTTATTGTATCCCAAAACTTCAGCGTTTTCCCCCCCAAACAAACCTCAACAACGTCTAAAAAACAACAAAACAAAACACCCACGAAATGTCCTCGTGGATTGTCACCTGTATTCCCGCACGGAAAACAAGCAAGAGCACGAGGTCTTTCTGAAGAACTCCCAAATCCCAACTGTGCAAAGACACTAGGTAATCTTGCAAACAAACTTCGGCTTCCACACCCTTGTGGCACTCAGCTCCCTTTGCAGTTCCAGACAAAACAGAAGGTAGAATAGACACATAATCACTTGAACGAAAGTCTGTTTGAAAAGCACTCTCAAGCCTACCACCACCTGCCTCGTCGGGGTGTGAGCGTCCGTCCACTCAGCCGTCAGGCCGAAGGGTCACTCCCTGGGCGGGTCAACTCGCCAGTGTCAACACACGCATCCCTATCTAATCCAAAGCAAACCGGAAATGTGCCCCAAATCTCCCCACATAAAGCCCCGCGACTTACTCCCCCGCACGCAGTGACAACCCCCCCCCCACCCGCCGCATGCAGTGTACCCCTCTCTTAGAGTCGGCCGGCCCTCTGCGAACTGAGACACCCGGGCAGGCGGACGGACAGTTGTCGGGGAGCCCGGCCTTCCGGGGCGGCGGCATCCGACTCAACCCAGCTGGAGTATCCACGCAAGGCCCCCAGGCCAGCCCCGGGCTCTGGGCCCCGGCTCTGGGCGCATCACCGCGCCCCGCTCCCGTCCTAGTCCTGGCCGGCCCCCATCGCGCGCTTCGAACCAGACTTCGAGAGCCAGAGGGTTCAAACACCCCCAGTAGGGAGGCTCCGCGAGCTGAGCCTAGCTGCGCTTTCCCACCTGCCGCCGCCGCCGCTGCTCAGCCGGCCCACGGACGCGGCCACGTCCACCTCCAAGACCCAAGGCGCGCGGGATCCACCCTCAGGTGCCCTCAGGCGCGCGAGGGCCAAGTGACGCGCAGGTGAGGCGGGCGGGGCTGGCAACCCCGGAAACCCTGCCAGAAAGAAAACAGGCCCCGCCCCCCGAACACGCCTCGCGCCAGGGCGCATGCGTGGCCTCCCACCCTCCGCGGCCCACGGCCTTAGATCCACCTGAGCTCAGTTTTGGGAAGAGCCTTTATTCGCAGTTTTTTCCCAGCTGGGGAAGCTGAAGTCCCAAGGCTCAGCAGGTGCCTGAAATATGGTTTTAAAGGTGACACTGTATCCACTGTCTGGTTATTGCAGCTTAGGGTTTTTTGAATCTCCTTCCTCTCTGGTATTTCTCCCGTGTATTCTGTTCTCCTCTAGCCTCCGTGATTGCCCTTTTCTGTTTAGGCTAGCTCTACCCTCAGCCGTCCATAACCTGGTGTTTTCTGCCATCATCTTTGCGCTACAGGTTTCCAGTATCTCTTCAGGGCGGTCCGCTGGTCCCTGAGCCCCAGGGCCATTTTCACTGGACAGAAACCAATTCACAGGTACAGGAAACAAGCAGGTGGTTGCCAAAGGTGGGGCATGGGCAAAATAGGGGAAGGGGATGAAAAGATACATCTTCCAGCAATGAAGTAAGATGCGGGGAGACAATGTACAGCATAGGGAATATAGTTAAGATATGTGACAAGTTTGTATGGTGACAGATGGCAGCTAGATTTATGGTGATCACTTCAAAATGTTTATAAGTGTTGAATCACTGTGTGAATAACTGGAACTAATATAACGTTGTATGTCAACTACACTTTTTAAAAAAGCCCACTCAGGGGCGCCTGGGTGGCTCAGTGGGTTCAAGCCTCTGCCTTTGGCTCAGGTCATGATCTCAGGGTCCTGGGATCGAGCCCCGCATCGGGCTCTCTGCTCAGCAGGGAACCTGCTCCTTCCTCACTCTCTGCCTGCCTCTCTGCCTACTTGTGATCTCTGTCTGTCAAATAAATAAAATATTTAAAAAAAAAAAGCCCACTCAGAGCTAATATTTTTTTAGTCTTTCACTCAAATAGATATCAATAATTTTACAAAAAGCCCTGTGAACTGTCTTTTTAAACTTAAACTTACATCCTGAGTATTTTCCTTGTCTAAGATTTCTCCAGTAGCTTCATTATTTCTCTGCATAAATCCACATTTCCAAATCATGCCGTAATTTAGTTAACATTTTCCCCGTTGTTGGATGGTTGGTAACATATTTTTGTGATTATAAATAATACTGGATTAGATGGCTTTGTACATAAATCTTTATCCACATTCATGAACACTTACTAAGGAAATTGTTAAATAGAAATGGAGGGGCGCCTGGGTGGCTCAGTGGGTTAAGCCTCTACCTTCAGCTCAGGTCATGGTCTCAGGGTCCTGTGATAGAGGCCCCTATTGGGCTCTCTGCTCAGCGGGGAGCCTGCTTCCCACTCTCTCTCTGCCTGTCTCTCTGCCTACTTGTGAAATAAATAAATAAAATCTTTTAAAATTAAAAAAAAAATAGAAATGGAATTACTGGGCATAAGGGTGTAAAAATTCCTATTACTGCCACATTGCTTTTCAGAGGGGTTGTATGGTTTGCACAACATATAGCTGTGCCTGTCCTCATTCTTGACAGACTTGATATTTAATCTTCACTAATTTGATGAGCAAATTTGTTATAATATTCTAATAAGTAAACTATGTAAAAGTAACTCTGCCTACACATGCCAATCTTTTAGGCCAGAGACCTCCAGGCCCGTATGGTTTCAGGGAAAGGCAAGTTTAGAGAGAAGCCTTCTTGTGGCTGGTCTCTAGTCTATGGATTTGCAATTTATGAGATGTTAATTAAAATACTTGCCTATATAGTAGAGAAACATTTTAAGAATGTGTAGAAATCTTTGATCACATAAATGAGCTGGTTATCAAATTTCACACAATAGATAGAATTTCAAAATAATTGGAACTTGAACTTAGAATCTTAAAGATTCATCTTTTATGCACTTTGCTTTAATTATATAACTGTGAAAAAGTTATATAACTGTGGTCAATAATTAATCCTATTTTATCTTTACTTTCCATTTGTTCTTTGTAATAACATCAGCTGGGGAAGAGGGAATGGGACAGGGAGAAGCAGACTCCCCTCAGGGAAGGGAGCCTGAAGCGGGGCTCCATCCCAGGACCCTGGGCTCATGACCTGAGCTGAAGGCAGATGCTTGACCGACTAAGCCACCAAGGCACCCCAAGTTTCATGGTTTTTTTAATTACACAAGAAAGTATGACAGACACTGATGTCCCTTTTGGACAGTTCTCCTCTGGACAATTCTTCAGAAGCCCCACAGCAGCTTTTCTCTCATGTGTCACTGCTTAGAATTGTATCACATGCCATATGTTAAGCAATCACTTTCAAGAGGAATGGAATTGCCATTAATTAAGATTTACCCTCCTGAGGCTGGAAAAGGGCCCACTTTCCCCTGAAGCATATGGTCAACCAACATCTACTAGAGTAGGTGGAAGGAAATAAGGAGACAAGAGAGCTGAAAATATCTATATAATAGAAAGCTATTTAACTCAATAGATGTGAAAGTAAGCCACATCTCAATTGTTATGCCTCAATCTTTAATCCTTTTTAAATAGCGTTCTTCAGTATATTCACCAGTTGATACTTACCAGCTAAATTGACCATACTTGGTTAGGTCTTTTTTGTTTTGTTTTGTTTTGTTTTGTTTTGTTTTTTAAGATTTTATTTATTTATTTGATAGAGAGAGAGATATCACAAGTAGGCAGAGAGAGAGAGGGAAGCAAGCTCCCTGCTGAGCAGAGAGCCCGATGCGGGGCTCGATCCCAGGACCCTGAGATCACGACCTGAGCTGAAGGCAGAGGCTTAACCCACTGAGCCACCCAGGTGCCCCTTTTGTTTTGTTTTGTTTAAGACTTTTTTATTAGAGAGAGAGAGCGTGCCCTCACATGATAGTTTTGAATGGCTGAATAGAATCTGTTTTTAAAAAGTCATTCTTATATTAAAAAGAATTGAGATTTGCTATAATGAAAATATTCAGAAAAGTGTATTACAAATGCTGAAAGCAATATTTAAAAAGGAGTTGTAAGCATTTTTAAGAATTGGAGGAGTCCCTAGAATAAGTATATAGCCTCTCAAAACATTATACTGTCTCCATACAAACCTATGTTGTATAAATGCCTCATTATCCTTTGGTGATCTAATGAACTCACTGAGCTTTCTTTTCACTTCAGAACCCAAGATATATTCCCAGTTGGCTCTAAGCCTTAGGCCTCTATTATTTACTACCGAATTCTCCCTCAAGATTCACCATATTCTTTGATATCTACACTACCATGATTATTAGGGCTGTTTTTTCATTAAAGGACATGGTAAGGATTCTGTTCGGGGAGGATAAGAACACCCTTAGAAATCGAGCTTGATACTTAGTTTAAAATTTAATTAAAAAAATTTTTAGGGGTGCCTGGGTGGCTCAGTGGGTTAAAGCCTCTGCCTTCGGCTCAGGTCATGATCCCAGGGTCCTGGGATCGAGCCCCGCATCGGGCTCTCTGCTCAGAAAGGGAGCCTGCTTCCCTTCCTCTTCCTCTGCCTGCCTCTCTGCCTGCTTGTGATCTCTGTCTGTCTTAGAATTGTCTTAGATTTTAAATAAAATCTTAAAAAAAAAAACACCTTTTTTTAAAAAAAGTTAATAATGGGAGCATCTGGGTGGCTCAGTCAGTTAAGAGGCCAACCTTTGATCTTATCTCAGGTCATGATCTCAGGGTCATGGGATTGAGCCCACATCAGGCTCCGTGCTCAGCAAGGAATCTGCTTAAGGATTCTCTCTCCCTCTGCCCCTTCCCCCTGTTTGTTTGAGTGCGTGCACGCTCTCTCTCTTTCTCAAATAAATAAATCTTAGTAAGAAAAAGTTCAAGAATGAACTACATATAACTTATACCTCACAACACCTTTATTTAGTCATCCAAAGACAACAACCTGAATGATTTTCACATGTATGGTCAAGGTAGAGAAATAACAAACAGATCTCAGATACTAATTTTGGTATTGCCTCTCCCTTGATTTATCTTTTTTTAAAAGATTTACCTATTTATTAGAGAGAGGGTGGGAGGGTAGGGCAAGGGAGAGGGAGAGAGAATTTCAAGCAGACTCCTTGCTGCTTGAATAGGTAAATAGGTAAATAGGTAAAAGATTTACCTATTTATTAGAGAGAGGGTGGGAGGGTAGGGCAAGGGAGAGGGAGAGAGAATTTCAAGCAGACTCCTTGCTGAGTGTAGAGCCCTACCTTGGGGCTCCATCTCATGACCCTGAGATATAACCTGAGCTGAAATCAAAAGCCAGCCATTTAACCGACTGAGCCACCCAAGTGCTCCCGCCTTCCCCCTTGATTTAAATGCTAAGGTGCAAAATTCTCTTCCAGTGAAGGTCCAGAGGATCCAAATTAGCTTTTCCTTTAACCTTGTATTTAACCAACTCCTTACCCACCACACTTCCAAGCACTACTTTTGCTATAGTAACTCAAATCTACGCAAGCCCCATCAATACCTGAGAATTCTCAATATCTTCTATTCACCTGCATATACCTGAGCTTTTTCTTTAGCAGTATCAGTGCTTCCAGCTAACTAGAGCAAACACAAAGGTTTCATCTCCTGAATATCGCTGGCTGAAAATAAAATTGGGTGCAGTTTTTACAGTCCCTAGAAAGCAGATAGGGTTAGAAATGACATTTACATTAAACAAACAAACAAACACAAAATGCACATCAAACTTGAAGCTGCTAATATGAGCAGATAAATTGCTTGATACTTTTCAAAACGGTATTCAAATTCTAAAATCCATAATAAATTGTTAGTGGAAAGTAATACAAATATTGAACGCTCATTGGGAGGTAGGGAAAAAGAATCCTTTTTCACTGCTGGTAGGTGTGTAGACTGGTGCAATCATCTGGAGAACAGTATGGTAACAGCACGGAATGTGTGCATATACCTAACTGGTGTACATCCTAGAAAAACTTTTATCACACAGTTTGTTTTCCATTGCTGTGTAACAAATTACTCAAAATCAAGTGACTTAAAACAACACCATTTATTATATCATAGTTTCTGTGAGTCAATAATTCAGTAACATATAGAAATCCGTTCCATTGCTACATACTACTAATGAGCTATCAAACAAAAATTAAGAAAATAATCCCATTTACAATTGCATCAAAAAGAATAAAATACCTAGGAAGAAATTTGAAAAAGGTGAAAAACCTGGAAACCAAATACTACAAATATTGTATTGATGAAAGACACAAATAAATGGAAAGATAAGATATTCCGTGATCGTGGGTCAGAAGAATTAATATTGTTAAAATGTCCGTAGTATATAAAGCAATCTACAGGTTCAGGAAATCCTTGTCAAAATACCAATGCCATTTTTCACAGAAACAGAACAAACTAAAAATGTGTTTGGAAACACAAAGACCCGGAATAGCCAAAACAATCTTGAGAAAGAAGAACAAAGAGTTGAAGGCATCATGCTTCTGGAATTCAAAGTATAATCCAAAGTGATGGTAATCAAAATAGTACAGTACTGGCACAAAAGCAAACACTTAGATCAGTGGAATTGACTGGAGGGCCCAAAAAATAAACCCATGCATATATGGTCAATTAATTTATGGCCAAGGAGGAAAGAATATACAATGGGGAAGACAGTCTCTTCAATACATGGTTTTGGGAAAACTAGACAACTACATGCAAAAGAATGAAAGTGGACCATTATCTTATGCCATATATAAAAATAAATACAAAATGGATTAAAGACTGGAATATAAGATCTGAAACCATAAAACTTCTAGAAGAAAACATAGCTCTCTGACATCGATCTTGGCAATATCTTATTGGACCAGTCTCTTAAGGCAAGGGCAATAAAAGTTAAACAAATAGGATTCCATCAAATAAAAAGCTTTTGCATAGTGAAGGAAATCACTAACAAAACAAAAAGGCAACCTACTGCATGGGAGAAGATATTCATAAGTCATACATCCAAAAAGGGGGTTGATATTCAAACTATATGAAGAATTCACACAACAGAATGCAAAAACAACAACAACAACATTTTTTTCCAAAGAAGACATATAGATGGCCAATAGCCACATGAAAAGTGCTCAACATCACTTATCATCAGGGAAATGCAAATCAAAACAACAATGAGATATTACCTGACAATGGTTAGATTGGCTATTATCAAAAAGACATAAAGTGTTGGCCAGGATGTGGAGAAAAGGGAACCCTTGTATACTGTTGGGAATATAAATTGGTGCAGCCCCTATGAAAAACGGTAGGGAAGTTCTTTAAAAAAAAAAATTAAAGCCCACAACATGATCCAGCAATTCTATTTCTGGGTACTTATCTGAAGAAAACAAAAAACACCAATTTGAAGAGATATATGCACCCCTTTGTTCATTGTAACAATAGCCAAGATATGGTAGTAACTTAAGTGTCTGTCAACAGATGAATGGATAAAAAAGGTAAGGCACACACAAGTATTACTTAGCCATAAAAAAACAATGAAATCTTGCCATTTGTGACAACACAGATGGACACAGAGAGCATTATGCTAAGTGAAATAAGTCAGGCAAAGAAAGACAAATACCATATGATTTTACTTTTATGTGGAAAAACAAAACAGAAACAGATTCATAGACACAGGAAACACACTGTTACCAGAGGAGAGAGGGGTTGGGGAGGCTGAAATAGGTGAAAGGGGTCAAGAGGTATGAACTTCCAGTAATAAAATAAAGTCATGGGGATGTAGTGTACAGCATAGGGAATACAATCAATAATATTTTAACAACTTTGTATCGTGGCAGATAGTAGCTACATTTATTGTGTGGATCATTTCATACTGTATAAAAATAAATCACTATGATGTACACTTGACACTAATATGACAACTATCCTTTAAAAAAACAAAAACAAAAACAAAAACTCCTCAGGCGCGGCTTAGCTGGGTAGTTTTGGCTCAGGGTCTTTCATGAAATTGTAGTCCAGATGTTGGCTGGGGCTCCAGCCAACTGAGTGTTTAACTTGGGCTGTAGGGTCCACTTCTAAGATGTAGCAGTCATATGGCTTGCAGTTTGATGCTAGCTATTGGCTGTTCCAGGAGCACCGCTAGAGTGTCCTCATAACACAGGAGCTGGGTTTATCCAGAGCAAATGTTCCAAGAAAACAAGGTGGAAGCGGAAATGTATTTTATGACCTAATCTGGGAATTCACAGGCTAGCACTCTGCCATATGATGTTGGTCACACGGGCTAACCCTGATACAGTGTGGAAAAGGATTATACAAGGGCATGCATACCAGAAAATGAAGTTCATTTGGAAATACCTTGGATATGTATGACAACATTCACTGCAGTATTATTTGCAGTGACAAGAAATTGCAAGCAACTCAGGTTTTTATTCTTTCCTTTTTTTTTTTTTAAGGTTTATTTATTTTTTGTGAGAGAGCATGAGTGAGCAGGGGGTAGGGGCAGAGGGAGAAGCAGCGAATCTCCAAGGAATGAGAATCCCCACTGAATGCAGAGCCTGATCTGGGGCATAATCCCAGGACTCTGAGATCATGACCTTAGGCAAAATCAAGAGCCAAATGCTTAACTGACTGAGACACCCAGGTGCCCCTTAGTTTTCATTCTTTTTTTTTTTTTTTTTTTTTTAAGATTTTATTTATTTATTTGACAGAGAGAGAGATTACAAGTAGGCAGAGAGGCAGGCAGGGAGAGGGGTAAGCAGGCTCCCTGCTGAGCAGAGAGCCCGATACAGGGCTCCATCCCAGGACCCTGGGATCATGACCTGAGCCGAAGGCAAAGGCCTCAACCTACTGAGCCACCCAGGCACCCCAGGTTTTGTTTCTTAAGAGAAATTTGAAAATAAAATGTGGTACATGCCTGTGATGGAATGCCTTGTAGCAGTGAAAAGTAATGAACTGAATTTACATAGTATTTTTTCAACTCAAAAGAAATGGAAAAACAAACTTATAGCATAATGCAACTGACAAAATTAAAAAAAATTTTTTTCTCAATATTTGTAAAGATACATGTGTTGCTAAATAAATAAAGAAGGGTTAACTGGAAAGATATACTAAAAATATTTATATGTGGGGGGAAGGAAATTGAAGAGCTGCTGAGTGAAGCAGTAAAAAAATAAAAGAAGGGTTTTACAAGAATAATGTGAAGAATGTGACATGAATTGAGGATGGGGTTACCTCAGTTTTATATAGCTGAGGCTTAAAAAAAATTTTTTTTTTAAGATTTTATTTATTTATTTGACAGAGAGAGAGATCACAAGTAGGCAGAGAGGCAGGCAGAGAGGCAGGAGGAAGCCAGGCTCCTTGCTGAGCAGAGAGCCCGATGCAGGCCTCGATCCCAGGATCCTGGGACCATGACTGAGCCGAAGGCAGAGACTTAACCCACTGAGCCACCCAGGCGCCCCTTTTTTTTCTTTTTAAGATAGAGTAGTAGTATAGCCCACGCAGGTTTAAGAGATCTCACTGAAGCAAATTTCCTAGTAGATAAGGTTCTACTAGTTTCCTGGTGGTGTATTTTTCTGAGTCATATTCCTGTAGAAGGAAAACTTTGATTCTTTAAAAATACTTCCTTTGTCTCCGTATTGGAATGAAATTCTTTTAACAGAACAAAAACTTCTTTCATTACTCAAATGGAAATATTTAAGATACAAATAACCTTGAGAGAGGTAGCCCACAAAAATTTACGGAAGGAGTAAATGATTGATACCAGATTTCCTTGAGGGTGTGTTTACTGGGAGGCTAAATGAACAGGACTTTAAATTTCCTTAAAGGGAAATGAGGATAGAAGTGATGGAAAAGAGAAGAACAGAGGGGGTACATAAGGTACTGAGGACAGATTAGAGCCTTCATAATTTTGATTTAAATTAGTACTTTTAACAAATTTCATTTTTGGGTTGAAACAAGAAAAAGGGATCATCTTGCATTTATGTAAGTTAGTTCTTATGAGTTCAAGGTATACCCATAGATAAGTTTTTACTTGTTTAATTTTCACTATGGTTATCAGTTAAATAAATAATAAATTACTCTATATACTATTTCAAACTGATGATTATTTTCTGTGTTTAATAGTAGTGCACTGTTTGGTTATTCTGGTTGGTTATTACTTCAGCGAAATTCTAAATGTAATCGTGAGGGCAAGCTAGTGGTTTATAATTTATAGAGCAATTGAAACTAAAATGGAGAAGGTTCAGGTTAAAGCCTAGTTTATCTTAATTAAAGTATGTTGTGTTTACTTGGGATTGTGTGATAGCAGAGGGTTAGGAAAACTTTTTAAATTTGAAGAGAACAATGACACAGGTTTGTTGAAGAAACACCCCACCCAGGGCACTGTGACTGCAAGAGTCATTCACATAACAAATGATCCACAAATGTATAGTAACAATTGTTACCTAGACCAATTGCCCTTTTCTGATCATGCCCACTTCTGGAGGAGCTACCTCTGCTGAGTAGCAATGAAGACACGGGGCTAAGGAGCCCATATTGACCAGGCTTTCCTTTTTCCAGAGATATCTTACTTATTGTTAAAAGAAAATTATCACTCTTGAAAAATTGTGCTTTGTGTGTTTAAGTATTTTATTTCTCATTTATGAACTCCTCAGACACCAGACATATTATTATCAAGCTGCTTATATACCATCTAATATAAATTAATGTAAGCATGTATCATCCCTAAGGCACAACACCCCCATGAAGAAGACTCCCCATGGAGCATCTGGCATACCCATAAACACAAAAACCAGACACTTATTCAAAGCACCACCTTGTTCTTTTCTCCACATGGTCTTTTTGATTAAGCACGAGCCCCTTAAGGCATAAGTGCAATATTTGGTTAACAGAAACTGACATATTTACATAATAACAGTTGATTTTCCTATTAGTCTCCACAAACAATCTAGAAATTTTGGAAAATACTTAGTGGCTTCGAAGCATTTTAAAGTTAGGAATATTTTCTTCAAAACTTTTCTATTCTCCCTTCACTGTTAAAAGCCATTCTTTAAGGACATCGTCTCAGGACCACTTCTCCACAAGGCTGTAAGCTCCACGAAGGGCCTGTGCCTGTCTTGTTCACCAGTGATTCCTCAGAGCCCAGGAAGGCATCAAATCACATTTCATGAAGGCTTCAACTTACAGTTCACGACTTATCAGACAAATTTATATGATCAATTTTTCTTATTGACTACTGACAGTTGGTTACATGTCTACCAATCGAGACATTTCTCATATCAGAACAAGACTTTTAAAATGTATTCTAATCTTTCCATATTGAAAATGTGAAAACAACAACAAAATGTGGTCCAGAGAGGCTCAGGCGCTAATGAAAGGCACAAAACTTGACTTAAAACCGCCCTCCTCCGCCCAGCCCAATGTTCGTTGAACTACACAGTCTGCTGCTCCTCCTTTAGGATTTTGTAAAAATCAAATTTAAATTAGCTATCTTTTTGAAAAGAATATATATTCAGGTTCATTAAGAAAAACTAAAAAACTAGTTTGTAAAAGTCTTTTATTGTATCCGTGCCACACATAGTAGTGAAAAATAACACTCCTAAAAAAAAGAATGCTACCTTTTCCACAACATTTGATTTTAAATAAAACTTCAAGTACTCTTACATAGGTACAAAAAAAATTCTGATCTATTTGCCTCCAACAGGCCACCACAACACACAGTAGATAAAACACAGTGGTTACAAATGTTTTTTAAATTTATTTCTGAGGCAAGGCAAATGGGAAGGAAATGTTTCTATGAAAAATACTGTGTGTGTAGGAAATTGTCACAATTTTATTCCACATGGATACAAATGATTATACTTTAATTTAGGCCCTGGTGGCTTAAAATTATATAACAAAATAGAAAAATGGAAAACTAATATCCCCTACACCCTGTTTCAAAGGCAGGCACTACCAAGATCAAGGAGACGCCACAGTGTTGGTAGAGGATAATTACTGTACAAGCTGTATAGCTATAATTACCTTCAGACTAAAATAAAATGCTACAGTCCTTCTAAGGCATAAACAATAATGTCTCCAAACAATATATACACATAATACATATTTAAAACAAGACTTACTATAAACAATAATGAACAGTATATACATGTCAATTTTTCTTCACTGTCTTGAAATACAATTTAACTACACAAGTGATGCAGCAACATATATATATATATATATTTATATATATATAAATGTACTTGTAACTCTACAGTAAAGTTTATTTTTGGTGCTTTTATAGCACATCAGTGTAAACAGTTTAACTTGGCTTTGTTTTATATTTTAAAACATTCCTTGTTGTATTTTCAAGATTTAAAGCAATTTTCTAGTTCTTCCTTTTCACAGAAAACGAAGATTCTGGATGTGGTTTAATCATAAATAATTCATAAAATTAAATACATTCACTAAAAAATAAACTACAAAGTAAAAAAATGAAAAATAGATATTTATTGAGAGGGAAAGGAGAACCATTTCCCACATTAGAGCTCTGGTGTTGAATATTCAGTGCGATTTGATATATTTTAATTGCTATTGCACTATAACACCCTTTCCTTTGAAAATTCTTTGGGTGTGCTTCCCTGTTCTACCTAAATTAGCTGATAAATCACACAAACCAATAACCAAGGGCCTTGGTTGTTGTAGGAGTGAAGCCTTTAAAAATGGTATCATTCTTCTGATACTTTTTTTTTGTGATACTTATTTTAAGGAAAAAAAAGTCATTATGTATGTGCCTTGCACATTTATGTAAATACAGTTCACATTGCTGGTCTCATTTGTCCTTGTTTAAAAGGAAAAAAAAAGATTATTATAACTTCAGCTCACTTTGAAAATATCTGTCCACTTTTTTTCAAAATACTTCCTCATACTGTGGCCAGCTCTGCCTATATCAGAATCATCTTCATTAAATGTTTCACAGTTGTCAAAAACAAGCCTGACATCTACAGCAAAGGTTTCAAGGTTTGGATATCTGAAAGAAAACACATGATTTAGAGGTTGTTTTTATAGGGTGGCTTTGTTTTAAAAACAAACAAAGAGGTAATAAAAGGTAAAATGAAAAAATAAAACTGAAAGAAAAAAGATTAAGATAACTACATTTAAACTGATATAAAACATTATACTCTCTTACAGACGAACAGTAAAAAAATTGCATGTGTTCTGAACCATGTAGTATTTTAAAAGATTAAATAGAAAAAACATATTTCTCTGATGATCAAGATATATTTCAACTAACTAACATTTTCCCCACACCCAGTTTCCTATTGTATACCTAGTGTGCTGTCCCAGGTCTCATTTCACCTGACTGGTTTATTAGTTCTTCTGACCAGCTATGGTACCCTATCATCCACATTCAAAACTATTTAGTTACAGTGGAAATAATGGAAATGTTTTTTGTCCATCAAAAATGTTACACTTGTCCTATAGCTTCTACATACATCCCAGGATATACTGCTATATTAATTCCTACCCATTTCCCATTTCTGTTCTTTTCTCTTCACATGTGCTCTTTTGCTCAAGCATTTGAGTATGATAATCCAAAACCGGCCCAAAAGAAAAAAAAAACAACCAAAACCAAAAACCTCTATCCCTTTATCAGAGACAACATTATGAAAACCTGCCTTTCTATAAAAAGCACTGTGGTTTCAATGCTTTTTTGGTGGGATAAGCCCAATCTTTGCCTGTAAAAACAGAGCAAAGAGAACAGAAAGGTGAATGAATCTGCCTAAACTCATTGGTAAAAGAGGAGTGGTTTCTTTCAAGCCAACCTAAGTGAAAACAATACATTTTGAAAGAGAGCTTTTAGAAATTTACATTATTTTTTAATTAATTCTAATGTATGGTAAGCTAACTACTAAAATAATTTATGTATTAGAAATACCCTTGAAGTACACACTAAAACTCTGAGCCTTGGTAAAAGTGGAATTACTTCCTTGATGGGATACCTTGTATAGTCTTCCACTCCTTCTCACTTCCTTCTCCTATGTGCAATAATAAAATAACATTTCTCTATCTGTAATGAGCTCACAGAATTAATTCAGACCTTAGGTAACCTCACCCATTTTCCTGTTCATCTGGGAATTATTATTATTTTTTAATGAGGGGAAATTCACATAACATAAAGTTACCCATTTTAAGGTGGACAATTCAGTGCCATTTAGTGCATTCACAACATTTTCTATTTACCACCTCTATCTACTTGCAAAACATTGCCATTGCCCCAAAAGGAAACCCTATATCCATTAAGGAATTGCTTCTCATTCTTCCCTCTCCCATCCCTGGCAACCACTAATTGGTCTTTTCTCTATGGATTTGCCTGTTCTGGAAGTTTGATATAAATGGAATCATACAGCATGTGTGGGAATAAATTTTATAAAATATTTAAAAGTTACTTTGATAAATATTTATCTCTTTAAACTGGCCCTTACTATAAGAAAAAGTTAATGATTAATGCTAGGGAGACCAGAATCCAGGACAGAATTCTAGGTGAGATTCTAGTTGAAACAAACACTATTCCCACAGTTGATGGAAACCAGAAAGATTCATTAAAGCAACTACTTCCTCCCCTCTATTTGATAAATTCTAGTTTAAACATTTGAAATACTGTTTGTGAGTTCTGGTTTTAGCTTATTAGTTTGGGTTAAATTAAACAATTTGAAGTTAGAGGAGCTTGAATCTACTAAATTTTGCTTCCCACAGAGCAGACATCACAAAAAGATTAAAAAGAACTGCTTCCCTCTCTCTGCTTGCCTCTGCTATGCCTTCCTCCATTCACCAGGAGTCATTCTCAAAATGGAACAACAATGTTTGGTAATGTCTAAACTCTGTGTTCTAGTTTACTTTGGGGATTTTGAGGTTTAGGTTCATCCTCCAGCCAGGAGCTAGAGACATATGTAAAGCCTTTCTGTATAAATCTTTGTCTTGGCCATGTTGATTATAAAGTCCATTATGCTACCCACCTAAACATCTGATGTTTTGATAGAAAAAGCAAAAGAACTAATTCATACCTAGACAGGAGCTACTGCTTTTTGGATCACATTAGAATCAATAGTTTTAATGGTTTTAAATGTTTTCGAATTTGGGCAGGTCCCTTCTGCAATTTTTTAAAAAATAAAACAAAACAGACATAATCTTTTGAAACATGTGAGACGGACACTGATCGTTATGAGTTAAGTTCTACTCAACTCTTAGAAATTGAATGTAAATAAAGGAGTACAGTGATTTTCACCAAAAGAACATCCAGGAGGAACTAGATAACATACTGCATTATAAGGTAATCACAATCACAATAATAATAATGTAATTAAAATCTCTTTTATAGATATTCTTTCAATGCAAAGTTCCTTCTTTCTCCATATTTTTTTGTGACTTGGCCTGAAGTTACGGTCACAGGTTACCTTAAGCTAAACCAGTAATAAGGAGTAAGAGGAGCTGAGAGAACACATATTGCTCGCAGCACGTGGCCATTCCCACGTGGAAAGCTTTTGTGTGAGCTTATTTTGTAAGCGAATGGTCTCATTTTGGGGGCTCCAAAATGGGCCACTGTCCAGAACCAAGTAAACTCCATTAACAGCTGCTACTCTGATAGGAGTTTAATTTTACCCAACAAATATCATTAACTGTGGCCAGGAAGTCACTTTGGTCTTCAGGTAGGATCACAAAGAGGGTATGGTAGAGAGGAGAAAATAATAGTTTCCTTCCACACTTAATAAAAACATTTTTAGGATTCTCCAGCAACCCATGAAACTTTTAACTTTTAATATTAAAAAAATTAAATTTTAATTTAACATTTCCAATGACCTTTTATCTCTACATTGTAATGATCTAAAAAGATTACAGTAAATTTTTGTTAAATCCACGTGAGAATTTGTCAATATTCCACTGATAGACAATATAAGCTCCAGCTTATGTTATTTACTTACTTTGGGAGGCTTCCCTTTTATTTTTCTTTACCTCTCAGGCTGGGTTTGGTGGCCTTCCAATGTCAAAGGCAGCTTTATCATACTGCTTTTTAATTGTTTAAACAATTTTAATGGACTTGTCTTCCATACCAGTCTACCTTAGCTAAACACACATGTACACACACATACCCTCTCCAAAGGCAGGTCCTTTAATTAATATATTTTAATTAATACATTTTTGGCTCACTAGAAGAGTACCCCGCACACAATAAAGGCATTCAATAATACTGAACTGAAATTATTTACTTACTGTCCACTACTTAATTTCTCTCTAATTGTGGAAAAATCCATAGGCTTCTTAATAACTTTCTTATAACCAGGAACAAGTTTCAAGTTTACAGGAAGTAGAAAAGGCCATGCATCTTCATGAGTTTCCATTTCAGTAAGGATCATACTTAAAAAAAAAAAAGTGTTTGAAATCAGTATCTGTGTTTTAGAATTACCTATTTTTACTAAAAACTTAATTTTTATAATCTTTCAGGTAAAAACAATACAAGTTAATTGATTTAAAAAGATGAATACATTTTTTATACTATAGACTTCACATTTTCCTATTTATATAAATTGTCAAAAAGTCACCTTTAATATAGTAGAAAAGTTTCTAAACAAATAAAATGTTACAAATATATTGTACATGCAAACTGAAATAATACCTGCAAAGAGCAAGGTCTTTGGAGTCATCTCTTTTAGGTTTCTTAACTGAAGTAAAACTTTCCTGTTTTGACAAGTTAACAGAAGTGTTTTCCTCCATTTTTCTTTTTTTCAGGTCTTTATTTCCTCTTTTTAGTGAACTATTTGTAGATGCAGAGTCTTCATCTTCAGTATCCCCTGTTAAAGTTACTTTCTTGCCTTTTTTTGACTCATTAGTCTTTTTTCCTTTGACGTGAAGTTTTTTGATTTTTAGAGTTTGACCACTTGCCTTAATTAAAAAAAAAAGGAAATGAGGTATAAGAAATTAACCATCTACAGACTTCCTATTATTCTAAATTATGAAAGTCTGATAGGACAAACAAAAAGAATATTATCTCTGATCTAGAAGGTTGATAATTTAATTTTTAAGAGATTAATTTGTTCTCCCATAAGGTTAAAATCTAATAAAGCACAAAAATCTATCTTAAGAATTCCTAAAACTTGAAGATGCTGATCTCATGGTAATCCATCTTCGGTACTACAGAATTTAGCAGTATCCCTTTAGTCACTAACCAAATGAGTTTAAAGATACAAAAGTACTATCTTTTAGAACACGATTAAGAACAAAGTTGAAAATAAACAAAAATATAGAGCTTATTAATAAGACAATTGAAGAGGTAATTAAAAAACTGTCAAAACATGAAAAATAGCTCACAAAGTATCAAATAAAGAAAAAGTCCTTTTTAAGTGATTAAATCCACTGAATAAAGGAAAAAAACATTTGCTATAAAAAGAGTTCCACTAAATCGTGGTTCCCAGGTATGAACAAAGAAAGCAATGGTGAAAAATCAGTGAAAGATGTCTGTTTTTGAGGAAAATAATAAAGACATATTTAAAAGATATGAATTCTAGCTATGGCTCTGTCAGTAAGTAGCTATGGATTTCACACAAAAATATCTGTGAGGCCCTATCTTATCTGTAAAATAAGAAAGATAAGCGGCAAAACTGGTAAGGTCAGTCTAGCTCTAAAGTTACATGAAAAAAAAAAACAACAACAACAACAAACACCTCAGTGTAGCCTTACTCAAGGTAACTACAACTTGCAGTCAGTGCACTGAAATAACAATGAGGCCTCCTCCCCCATTCAGAAATAGGGAAATAAGTCTGTACTTTGAGAGTTGAGTGTTATAATAAATATAATAGGCATAGAAGAGAGATATGCATTTCCAGAATAGTGCTAACCCTCTTTTTAAAAAATTTTTCTTCTTGGGGCACCTGCGTAGTGCAGTCAATTAAGCGCCAGACTCTTGGTTTCAGCTAGTGTGGTGGTCTCTGGGTCCTGAGATTGAGCCCTGCCACTGGCTCCTTCCCCTAAACTGAGGCTGCAGGCTCAGCATGGAGTCAGCCTAAGACTCTCTCTGCCCCTCCCCCCCGTGTATGCGTGCCTGTGTTGCTCTCTTTCTAAAGTAAATACATCTTTTAAAAAATTATTTCTTCTCTTATGCAGACTGTTAAAAAAAATCACACTGCAGTGTCAGATATTCAGTCCAGCCACAATCTAAAGTTGGCTGTGTTCTTTTTTATTTAACTTTTCATTTTTTATTAACATATAATGTATTATTAGCCCCAGGGGTACAGGTCTGTGAATTGTCAGGCTCACCATAGCACTCAACATAGCACATACCCTCCCCAATGTCCATAACCCAACCACTCTCTCCCTACGCCCCTCCCCCCAGTAACCCTCAGTTTGTTTTGTGAGGTTGAGAGTCTCTTATGGTTTGTCTCCCTCTGGATCCCATCTTGTTTCATTTTTTCCTTCCCCACCCCCCAAACTCCCAATGTTGCCTCTCAAATTCCTCATATCAGGGAGATCATATGATAACTGTCTTTCTCTGATTGACTTATTTCGCTCAGCACAATACCCTCTAGTTCCATCCACATTGTAACAAATGGCAAGATTTCATTTCTTTTGATGGCTGCATAGTATTCATTGTATATATATATACCACCTCTTCTTTTTTTTTTTTTTAAGATTTTATTTATTTATTTGACAGAGAGAGATCACAAGTAGGCAGAAAGGCAGGCAGAGAGAGAGAGGGAAGCAGGCTCCCCACTGAGCAGAGAGCCTGATGTGGGACTCGATCCCAGGACCCTGAGATCATGACTTGAGCTGAAGGCAGTGGCTTAACCCACTGAGCTACCCAGGCGCCCATATATACCACCTCTTCTTTATCCATTCATCTGTTGATGGACATCTAGGTTCTTTCCACAGTTTGGCTATTGTGGCCATTGCTGCTATAAACATTCGGGTGCACGTGCTCCTTCAGATCACTACATTTGTATCTTTAGGGTAAATACCAGTAATGTGATTGCTGGGTCATAGGGTAGCTCTATTTTCAACTTTCTGAGGAACCTCCATACTGTTTTCCAGAGTGGTTGCACCAGCTCACATTCCCACCAACAGTGTAGGAGGGTTCCCCTTTCTCCACATCCTCGCCAGGATCTGTCATTTCCTGACTTGTTAATGTTGGCCATTCTGACTGGTGTGAGGTGGTATCTCATTGTGGTTTTGATTTGTATTTCCCTGATTAAAGCTGGCTGTATTCTTGAAATAAATTTGGCTGAAAACATTTCTTTGGAGTATTTCATAATAATTTCTTCGAGGATTTCATGAACTTTTCTGGTAATATTTTTAAATAATTGCCCATAAGCAATTAAAATTATTTGTTTTTTTTATTGGGAGGCTAAACATATAGTTAAGGAGGTATTTTAATTGCCTGAAATAATAAGGCAAACTGTAAATCCAATACCTTCCCTGTATCATATCAAAGAATCATTCCCCCTTGTCACTAACTAAAATAATTAAAATGTTTTACTAAGTCTCTTTTTCATTTAGTTTATTTTTATTTTTATCCACTAATATCTGATACTCATATATGAGTTTTCATATTACACTAAACTTCTATCACTCTGAAATCATAAAGAGAAAGAGAATGCTTAATATAATGAGGAAAAACTCCATTTAATGAAGGTTAAATTAAATTAGATTGAATAATTATATTACTTAAAAAGAATAAAATTTCAGGGCGCTTGGGTTGCTCAGTGGTTTAAAGCCTCTGTCTTCAGCTCAGGTCATGATCCCAGGGTCTGCTCTGTGGAGAGCCTGCTTCCTCCTCTCTCTCTGCCTGCCTCTCTGCCTACTTGTGATCTCTGTCTGTCAAGTAAATAAATAAAATCTTAAAAAAAAAAAAAGAATAAAATGTCATGAATAAGAGGCCAAAACTTCTAGTTCCTTATGTGAACTAAATTATTACTTGGGATCATTTTCTAACAAACTTTAACAACAGCAGGAAACATGAAATTTAAATTACAGAACCAAAAGAACTTTTAGTGTTTCAAAAAACACTGAAGTTTATATATTTCTTTACTAAATGTTTATCAGCTTGTCTCATTACACTGTATACATACTTTTTAAAAAAATTTTTTTAAAAAATTTATTTATTTGACAAACAGGGATCACAAGTAGGCAGAGAGGCAGGCAGAGAGTGAGGAAGGGAAGCAGGCTCTTTGCTAAGCAGAGAGCCCGATGCGGGGCTCGATCCCAGGACCCTGGGATCATGACCTGAGCCGAAGGCAGAGGCTTTAACCCACTGAGCCACCCGGTGCCCCAACTCATACTTTATTTTTTTAAGACTTTATTTTTTAAGTAATCTCTATGTCCACTGTAGGGCTCGAACTCACAAACCCAAGATCAAGAGTCACATGCTCCACTGAGTGAGCCAGCCAGACGCCCCCACGTTCACATACTTGTAAAAGCAAGCTTTTTTTTTTTTTTTTTTTTAAGATTTTACCTATTTATCTGAGAGAGAGGGAGAGAAAGAGAGAGAGAGAAAACACGAGCAGAGGCTAGGGATAGAGGGAGAGAAAGAGAGACTGAAGCAGACTCCCTGCCAAGCAGGGAGCTAAATGCAGGGCTTGATCACAGCACCTAGAGATCATGACCAGAGCTGAAGGCAGATGCTTAACTGCTTAACTGACTGAGCCACCCAGGCACCCCCAATACAAGTTTTTATACAGTTACTCTGTTACCTGATTTACTTTGTTCTGGCACAAGAGATACCCCAATCCCTACCCTTCTAATCTATCTTGTTATAACCAAAATTCTAAAAGAATCTTTAGTATGTCTAAAGCAGAACCAGCAGACTACACATACAAGGGCACATTTCTGTTGTTTATATATTTATATATCAGAAGTTTGTGACTTGGTGGCTTACAGGCTGTAAACAGCCCACAGAATGTGTTGCTGTTTGGCTCATATAATACTTGTAAAAAGTCTTGAGTTTGTTGCCAACACTAAACATTTGGGAGGATATGCATAAAAATCCATAATCTTGAAATACTTGTAGATCCTGGAATGTCGGGCCCACATGACTACATGACAACAACTGGCTGGAGTTGACTGTTATATTTAAATTCGGGCATAACTTTCCTATTTGCCACAGACCCAACTCTTCTGTGTTATTTGCCTGGCTTTTATAGGTATTGGAGTTTGAAACCTCATGAGCATGTGTCTATGAGGATATATAAATATGTGTATGTGTAGATATATGTATCTACATATATAGACATGTCTTTTTGAATCTATGATCCAGTGAGATATATATAAAAACAAATACATCTATAAATTTAATAAATATAGATATAATAAAGTCCATGTATATATATCAGCACGCACATACATATACACAGAGTAAAAATACTTACAATGATACATGCATAAATGGCCATTTGAGAGCAATATAGTATAAATACTTATAAAATACTTATAGTATAATACTTATACTATATAGTATAAATTGTATAAATACTTATAAAAATAGTATAATATACTTATAAAAATAATATACTTACAAAATATAGTATATATAGTATAAATACTTATAAAACTGTATAAATACTTATAGTATTTATACTATAAATAATATATAGTATAGTATAAATACTTATAGCATTTATACTATAATACTTATAGTATAAATACTTATAAAAACTTAATAGTATAAATATAGTATAAATACTTATAATTGTATAAATACTTATAAAAATTGAATTAACTGAAAACAGTTTAAAAACATTAACTCTAAGTGTTTAATATTTGTTTATTGCTAT
>PISX010019153.1:0-24872 GCA_004024625.1 Mellivora capensis
CACCTCCACCTGGTGTCTGATTCTGAGCGCTTTTCCGGAGAACCCCGTTGCCAGTGACGGGGTGTCGGGCCTGCACGGTCAGCAGGGAGCCCCACAAGGAGCCCCGAGGTGCCCTGTGCCCCCTGAACCCCGGGTCCACCCCGGCTCGGGCAGACCCCGGCCACAGGCTCTCACCACACACGGATTCGCCTTTCCTAAACTCGCACAGCTGCGGGCTCCCGCGCTCTCGCGAGTGACTCTCGGGTGGGACACAGCCCCCCCCGCGGGCCGGGGGACCGTTCGCCCGAGCCCATCGCGCTCACACACACAGGAGTCCGGGCTTCCGGACGGGGCCCAGGCAGCCCCTTCTCTGTGCTCCGGAGAGGACGGCGCTTCTCCCTGCAGAAGGCGGCGGCCACGCTGCCCCGAGCGAGTCCGCGGGCCGTCGGCCCGACAGCCTGGGCTCAGGTCACACCTCTCGGTCACATTCTGGTGATTCTCAGAGTATCTCAAACTGTCCTTGTTATTCTACTTGTCCAGGTGAGCTGGGACCAGCGCCCACGGGTCGTGCAGCCCTGGAGGGCGGTCAGCGGTGAGCGCTGGCCCCGGAGGCCCGCGGACGGCTCCTGGGACCAAGCGCCGCGGCTCGCTCGGGACTGCGGCCCGCGATGACCTGGCCGGGGCGGGCGCCGGGAACCAAGAGGTTCGCCTGACTCGCTTTACCGCAGCCTCGGCCCTGTTACGGGCCCTGAGCTGGCCCCGAGAGGTCTGAGGTGAGCCGGTACCTGCGGTTCCGGGTCTGCAGCTGGAGCGCCCCAGACTCCGGGGCAGACGGGGCAGGAGGAGGGCGTGGGGGCCCAGGGTCGGGCACGGTGAGGCGGTGCCCGCTCTTCAGAAAGGCCGCCGGGCCCGACGGAGAGCTCGCCGGTCCGCCGTGGAGGCACGAAGGGGGGCGCCCGTGGCCCTGTCTCCCCGCCCCAGGACGGGCTGCTTGTGGGGGGCGGGGGTTGGGGAAGTCCGGGCCCGGCTGGTCCTGAAACGCTTGTCAGCGTGGGGCTCCACGAGATGAGGTCGCCACGTCCCCTCTCCTGTCCGGGAAGGACGTCCCACGAGAGGCCCCCTGTGTTCAAGGTCTGAGCAGTGGCTCCCCCAAGGAGGGGGTCGCAGGGTGGCCACAGGACCCATGTGCGTGACCTCCTACCTTCTCTCCACGGGCACGGAAGGGCCCTCTGGCTGCGATCATCTCATACAGCGTGACGCCCAGGGCGAAGTAGTCCACAGAGAAGTCGTACTCCTCTCCCCGCAAGAGCTCAGGGGCCATGAACCCTGCGGGCAGAAGTGGACACAGACTCCGGCGCAGGCCCCGGCACTGAGCACGCACGCGGCCCGGGCAGGCGCGTCCCAGACGGTCCCCGGGTGCCCGCGGGCGGGCTCCTCGCCCCGACCCCTCCGCGGCGGGGCTTCCCTGGGCACCGCGCACTGGGCAGCCCTTCCCTGCCCACACCAATCCGTGGAACCCCGCAGTCGTCGCAGCGGGAAACGTCTGCAGACGCTGCCGAGTGTCTCCCCTGGTCCAGCCGCTGCCTCTCGTGAGCTTGAAGCCTCCCCGTGGCACGTCCTGCAGCCGGAGCCGTGGCCCTGGCTGGCCACGCAGGCGCAAGCGTGACCCGTGGCGCCGTGGTCAGGTGCTACCAGCTCCTTCCCAAAAGGGCACAGAAGGGCCGATTTAAGCCAACACCACCCAGAGAGCAACAGGACGCGCACCGTTGCCGGCCGGCAGCACACGAGGGGGGCTGGGGCCACGCGGGGAGCCCACATCCCCGAAGCACATTCTGGGCTTTCCCGAACCGTCGTGTCGGGGAGCCAGCCAGCATAGGGGAAGGGTGCACGGGCCGGTCTCTCGGGCCCACAGTCCACTCCCCTGGGACCAGAGCAGGCAGGTGCTGTGGGCGAGGGTGGCTCCTGGGCCTGAAGGCTCCGGACGTTCCCTGGGAAGCAAAGCTAACGAGCCTGTTGATTTCTGGGGCCTCCTGGCCCTCAACGGATGGCGCTCAGAGCCAGGCTCCAAGAGGGGCTGTGCTCAGTGCAGCGGCCAGGCCGATGGGGACACAGACTTGCTCCTCCCCGCAGAGGGTGCAGGCTCCCTCTGCAGACTCCACAGACCCTCCTGGCCCGGCTTCACCCCTTCATAGGTCCCACTTTCCGGGAACTGTACTGTTGTTCAGATGCTCAGATGCGGTGAGAAGGACACGTCTAACAGGCCACCGCTTCGAGACAGAAACAGGGTCTGGGGGGACAGCCCCGCAGGCTGCAGCGAGGGGGTCAGTTTCTGCAGCAAACACCTGGGGGGGGGTGCCTGCTCTGCTCCCCAACCCCCGCAAGGTGACACACAGCTTTGTGTCCCGAGGAGCTACGCGGCACCTGGGACAAAGTGAGCGCCAGGAAATGCAGGGGAGTGACAGCAGGTGTGTGAGCCCACGTCCCCTGTGTCCCCTGCTCAGAGAGAGGCCGGGGCCGCAGCGAAGCCTGGGACGCCCTCTGGCGGCCGGCAGGGCCCTCACACTCGCCGTCCGCTGCGAGGCCATACTCTGCGCTTTCTCATGATTTGAATCCCCCTAAAACACGGCAGGAGCGCTCCCACTCCCACGGTCCACTCAGAGCGGGAGCGCCATAGATTCTGGAAAACTCAGCTCCGGAGGGACCGTCCCCAACTGAGGGACAGATGGGGACAGAGCTGCCACGGCAGCAGTAACGAACCCAGAAGGGCTCAGAGCCCAGGACAGGAGAATCTGGGGACACAAAACAAGGTCCAAGTAGCCCCAAATCCTAGTGACAACAGTCCCTCCTCAAAGCCAAGTCAACCCAGGGAGGGGCTGGCTGAGAGCCCCGCCTCCTGGAACACAGCGGCACGGGGGGACAGACCCCCAGGGGCCCGCAGACGGGAGGCGGCGCCCAGCTCCCCCGCAGCCTGGGCTGCCCGCTATGCCCACCCCAACGCTGGGGGGTCCCCTCTGTTGTCTGCGGGCCCTGCTTCCCTCCCCACCGGGGCAGAATGCGTTGTGCATGAGCACACAATGCACACACAGAAAGACACACCTGTGCACGCACACACACATGCACACATCCTGGACATGGGCAGCCCCCTCCCCTGCAGAGCCAACCCCTGCCACACAGCGGTGGGGGCTGGCCACCCATCCCGGCTCTCCCAGTCTGCGCGCGTTGGGGAGCTGTTGCACGGTGTGGGGCACGGCTGGTGATCCTCTGCAGATGCCCGGGGCTCCAACCCCCGGGGCGGGCAGGTTGGACACATGCACTCTGCTCATGTCCAGGAGGCCCCTGGAGGCAGAAGCCCCCTCACGGAGCGGGTGGCCCTCCAGAACCAACAGGTGGGGGATCCCCTGCAGCGGGGGCCGGGCACACCCACTGGCCACACCCAGCGAATCTACGGCCTCCTGTGAGGGCGCACGGCCTCGCTCCCTGCCCCCCACGGAAGAGGCTGCCCCTACCGCCTTCTCAGGGGCTCACCTGGGGTCCCTGCATAGCCCTTGGTCTTGGTCTGCCCGTCCTTCAGCTCCACAGCCAGCCCAAGGTCAGAAATGCGGATATTGCCTGAAAGCAAACACAGGCCGAGGTCACCCTCAGGCCCACAGAACAAAGGCACCTGGTGTCCCCTGAGCCTGCAGGAGCCGAGGGCCGCCGCCGCGCACACGCACGCCCATGAGCACCCATGCACAGCACACGCCCACCCCAGGGCCCAGAGGCCTCTGCCGCCCCAGCCAGACTGCAGAGGGACGGAGGGGCCCGGTAGTACCTGCCGCTGTGACAGGGGGCACCCAAAACCACTTCCAGAATGCCCCACGTCTGCACGACTTAGTGGCACAAAGGGAGGGGGGGTGTAAGGGACGTAAGGAACCCAGATCTGCATGTTTCCTTCTGATGAGAATCCCTTCAAAGGCAGAAAGAGTAGCCAGTCTATCCTCCTACCGATGAAGGAGGACCTGGCACGGGCAGGCCGGGGCAGGGAGGCTGGGAGGAGGAGAGATGGGACGGGGGGGAGACCGGGTGAGAGGAACACCAGGGGGCCTCACCGTCATCGTCTAGAAGCACGTTCTCTGGCTTGAGGTCTCGGTAGACAATGCCTCTCTGGTGCAGGTGCTCCAGGCCGCTGATGACCTGGGCCGTGTAGAAGACTGCGCGTGGCTCCTGGAAGCCGGGGTTCTCCTCATTCACGTTGTATATGTGGTACCTGGGGTCAGACCACACAGGGGCCCATGCTTCCCTGGCACAGTGAAGGGGGCATCCACAGTGGCCATGGGAAAAGAAATCTCAGGGAGCAGTGCGAGCCTCAGAGCCCGTGCTGGGTGTCTGGTCGTTGTGGGTCTCAGGGTCAGCCTGAAGGACCCGCGGCAGTCTGAGAGCCCCTGGCGGCCTGTCGCGCCCTCACAGGCCCCCCACCACAGCCAGTAGGACAGGAGCCGAGGCAAGAGTGTACCGCTCTCCCCACCAGCTAGCAAGTGGACCCTGAAGCTGTTTCGCCACTGCCAGCCAGAGACGGGCAGAGCATGCTGGAGCCAGCCCAGGCAAGAGCCCCGAGTCACCGCAACCATAAGCAGTCATCCCAGTGTCCATGTGAGCATGCTGGCCGGCTCCCCAGGCCCCAGCACACGAGTCCGGGGGTGGCTCCGGGCAGGGCTCCGGGGTGGGCCTGCTGTGGTTTTCCCGCCAGCGTCCTTCCTCCCCTAGACTGCTTTCTCGTTTTCCCCACTCTTACATTCCACAGAAAAGCAAGACCTAACGAATAAGGGGAAGCAAACTGTTAACAGTGGAGAGCAACCAGCAAGAGGCAGGCCAAGAAGCAAGAGAAAAGGCCTCGAGTCAGCCGTGCCGGCCAGGCAGACGGCGCCGCGTCAGGGTCACGCTGTAGTGGGTGCCGTGTGTGTGTGTGGCACAGCGTGGTGTACGGGAGCGAGGGGTAGCGCAGAGGGACGTAGTGAGCTCCGCCCTGGCACAGCACGACACCGTGTGACACAGCGGGCTGGAGTGGGGACGGCGGAGAGCAGCAGGATGTGGCGCCACCCAGGACAGTGGGGACAGTGTGGCGTAGGGTGTTACACGGTGCGCCACACAGTACAGTGTTGCACTGGGCAGCAGAGGACGCACAGGATGGGAAGGTGCAGCGCGGAACACGGTGGCGGCTGGTGTGGTGTGCGATGGTGTAGTGCTTATGGGCAGCACGGGGCAGCGTGGTGTGGTGTGGCATAGGGTAGTATAGTGTAGCGTGGTGTGGTGGCGTCTGGTCCGTACAGTGGAGGATGGTGTGGTATAGAGTAGTGCGGTGCGGTACGGTCTAGTACAGCGCAGTACGGGGTGGTATAGAGTAGTACGGTGCGGTACGGTCTAGTACAGCGCAGCAGAGCGGAGCACAGCATCGCGGGGTGTGGTACCACGTGGCACAGGGCAGCGCCGTGTGCTGCTGTGCGCTATAGTGCGAGGCTGTGTACTAGGACACTGTCCAGCACAGTGTCATGCTGATATGTGCTCTGTACGTCATGTTGTATACACTCGCTAGTGTCTTCTCTCCTCTTCCACGTGGCCTCACGTGGGTCCTTTAGTCGTGGCCTCACAATTCCCACCTGGAAAATGGGGCCAGCAAACAGCACGGGCGCTGCAGAGGCGCGGAGTCCAGGGTGCAGAGCGGAGCCAGAGGACTTGCGCAGAACCGACGGCAGTGGCCCCGTCTGTGTGGCTGGGATGCTCCTCCAGGGGTCGTGCATGGATTAAGGTTCACTGCCCGGTGCCCCGAGAGCACCACGTCACTCATCCCCACCGAGAGCCCGTGGTCTGACCTCCCCCGGGAGCCCCCGACCGGGCCCTCAGACCTCCGGCCAACTCAGGCACTCGATCCACCAACAGCAAGTCATGGTTCCCGAAGCTGGCCACGTGCCACGTTGTGTTTCCAGCTCAGCCATTACCCCCAAGAGCAAATCGTAACGGGATGCCCCCAGCCTGTCCCCCCCACGCTTCATCCAACTGTCCGCCCCACGAGCACTCACCCAGGCCCCTCGTGCTCCTGCAACCTCCACCCCTGTGCACTCACGCAACCCCCAGGTCCCCAGGGACTTGAGGTCCCCCGGCAGCTAGAGAGCCGCTCGTCACCTCCCCACTGGCCCGCATTTCATGTAGGACTAAGGACACACGTCCTCGAGTGTCACCAACCCAGGGACAGAGGAGCGGGTTGGTGGGGGCCCAGGGCTTCTCCTCACCATGCTCTGTGAGCATGTGGGCAGCCCCCAGGGCCCAAGACCCCTCTTCATGCTCGGCTGCTTGAGCCCCCCTAGCCCCAGGTCCTCCGTTTACCTTATGTCACCTCCATTCATGAGAGTCATCACCAGACAGAGGTCAGCTTTGGTTTCAAACGCATAGGCCAGAGAGACTATAAACCTGCTGTGAACCTTTGCTAGAATCGTCTTCTCTATCAGAGCACCCTGAAAAGCAAGACATCGAATCGTTGTCCAGGGTTAAGTGGGAAAGTGATGTCATTGAAAAGAGTAAGTCCGCATCCCAGAAAACAGAAACAGGGTCACAAAGGTCCTCGAAGCAGCAGCATAACGCAACTACAACAACTCACAGGCGTGCCCCTCCCCAGAGACGAAATCAGTCGGGCAAACGTCTGTGTGGACTGAGGACCCCAGGCTTCCCGGAGCCTCCGGCAAGGAGACAGGAGCCGGAGCAGCAGCCCTAACAGCACCAGGAAAGGACCCAGCGCGTCCCCGTTCTGAGCCGGCCCTCCCTGGCAACCCCAGACCCGCTCTCCTCTCCCAGCCCCTGGACGGCGGACAGCCGGGACCCACCGGCATCTGTTCATTTTCTGTCCATTTATCACGTTTTTAAAGTTGTGTTTGGGTAAGGATGGCAGAGTTCCTTTGTGAAGGAGGAAGGAGGAAGGCTTTTGTTCCGGAAGGCCCCCACGTCCACACGGCCTGAGGACCAAGTTCAGTGAGGCCACTGGCCTCGGGACAGAGGACACCGTGGGTTAGGACGACACGGTCACCCTGCCTGCTTGCCCCCCAGCCCCAAGGGGACAGCACTATTGAGAAACCCTGGGGTGGGCACCCTTGGTGGCTGCTGTTCACCCCAAAAGCTACATTTGTGCTTGTGGCGGGAAAGGACAGGAACCACATGGGATGGGAGAGGAGCTCCTATGACATGGCAGCTTTGCCGCCCTCCCTAAAGGGTGTCTTGTTGGGGAGAGCAGACCCCACGCAGCAATCTGCTGTGCCTTGGTTCACCCGGAGAAGACGTGGCGGAGGCTGTCAGGCTGGCTAGACTCCCAGGGAGCCCCCACCACAGCACAAACCAGCACCAAGAGCTCCTGAAAGCCAGAGTGGAGAACCAACAGCTCCCCTAACACCCGCTTCTCTATTTCATGGTAGTGATGGAGACACGGGAAGGCTGGTGGGAGGAGCTCCTGGGGGCTCCGTCGGTGAGCGTCCGAGGCTTGGTTTTGGCTCAGGTCATGACCCCAGGGTGCTCGGATCAAGTCCCACATCGGGCTCCCTGCTCGGCAAGGAGCCTGTTTCTCCCTCTGCCCCTCCCCCCACTCATGCGCTCTCCCTCTGTCCTTCTCTCAAATAAAGTCTTTAAAAATAAATAAGTAAATAAAATAAATCTCGAAAAAAAGAAGACAGTGGACAGGATGGGCAGAACTGCTCACCCCATCAAACGCAGAGGCCGCCTCCAAGAGGGGTCACAGCAGACCCCACGTGGGGGCAGAGCCGGGCCGGGGGCAGCAGAGCTGCGGACGGGCCCCTCTCTGCCCCACAGGCCAGACCATCGGCTCAGGACGCGGAGGCTGCCCAGCGGGAGGGACCCGGTGTCCCCAGGGCAGAGGGGACAGTCCACGAAGGGTGCCGTGCGGGGCGGGACACGGCCCCCGTGGGCCCTCCCACCCCCGTGAGCGGCCAGCGGCCCACCTGGTAGCCCTTTCTTTTCTTGAGTCTCTTCTTGTTGAGCTTCTTACAGGCGTACAGCTTGCCTGTGGCCTTCATCTGGCAGGCGGACACCTCCCCGAAGCCCCCTTTCCCCAGGACCCTGAAGTCCAGGAACCAGTCCTCGCCCATGGGCTGGGCCTCCAGCCACTTCCACTGCAGGAACCTCTGGAAGTAGAGGCTGTCCAGGTACTCCTGGAAGGGCGCCTGGCTCAGGTGCGCGAGGGTGGCCTGCAGCAGCGGCTGGAAGGGCGTGTCCCCGCTCGCCACGGGCCCCTCCTGGGCCTTCGCCACCGCGCCCTTGTCCAGGAAGCTGCAGAAGAGCTTGGCCTGGGGGTCCAGGTACTCGGCCAGGATGGCCCGGGCCTTCTGAGGCCGGAGGTCGTCTTCGGCTGTGTCATAGTCCTCGATGTCCTTCCAGAGCTCCAGAGCCGGCACGTGCCTCTCGTCGGCACCCAGGAACTGCTGGAACAGCTGCTTGCCGATGGGCTGCTCTGAGCACACGCTCAGGAACGCCAGGTCTAGGCTCTCCCGGAGGCCCTCGCACTTGGACAGTGGGGGCAGCTTGAGCTTGGCCAGGTACTTCCTGTCCCGAGAGGACGGGCCACTGTTCCCGTCAAAGCTGCCGCGGGCAGCGATGAAGGCCGAGTTGGCCACCACCGTCTCCAGCGAACCGAAATCCATCCTGGTGCTGGCCGCCTGCTGCGTCAGGCACGAGAGGCCAGACCCGCCACCCCAGGCCCGTGCCCCCTGCCCTTCCTAGACAGCAGGCGTCCCAGCAGGTTCGAGGGTGACTAGCGGCCGTGCTGGGAGCCCAGGAACCCAGCTGACACAGCTCTGGCCAAATCCCGGTCCAGGGTCACAGAGCAGGTGCCAGAAAAAGACAATCCCCTAAGCTGCTTCCAGGAGGATTACGCGGCCCCTCCCCCCCTGCCACTTCCTCCTTGGAGCCCGCCAGGAAGGACAAAGGGCAGACTCCGAAGCATCTGCTGAAGCTGCCCCGTGGCCCCCAGCCCCGGCAGGGGCTTCTTCCCTTGCAGGAGCAGGAGACAGACAGAAGGCAGAGGGGTCCCGAGAAACCCAAGATGGCTGGGGGCTTTCCCACTACATTTCATTTTCGTCTTAAAAAATAGCAAGTGGGGGACGCCTGGATGGCTCAGTTGGTTAAGCGGCTGCCTTCGGCTCAGGTCATGATCCCAGCGTCCTGGGATCGAGTCCCACATCGGGCTCCTTGCTCGGCGGGGAGCCTGTTTCTCCCTCTGTGTATGCCTGTGCTCGCTCTCTCTCTCTCTCTGACAAATAAATAAATAAAATCTTTTAAAAAAAAATAGCAAGTGGGAGGGAAAACAGCTGGGAACAGGAATTCAGAGAAAAAACTTGCAGGGAATAGCTTCCTGGGGTATCCAAGGGTGAAAGCACGGCCAGGGGACTGGTTAGTGTGTGGGGACCCGGCCTGACACTGACGGTGGCTCCAGGTCACCTGTCTGCACCTGGGACCTACGGTGACCCAGCACCTGCTGAGGAATCAGCTCTGCACCCGCTCCCCCCACCTCCACCCCTGGGGCTGAGCTCGCAAAGAAGAGATGCCTGGAGAAGCTTCTGGCGAAGTTAGGGCTGAAGCAGGAGGCCCTCAGCTACACGCAGGGCTGAGGCCTCGAACTGAGAGGAACAGGAGGGAGAGTGGAGTGAAGAGGCCAGGGACACAGCTGGGGGGACACAGCTGGGGGGGCACAGCTGGGGCACACACATGGGAGACACATATGTGGGACAGGGCCCCTGGGGGACACACCTGGGGGATATCTGGGGATGCCAGGACCAACAGAAATGTCACCTTCACAAAGACATGGTCTTGTCTGTCTAGTACACAGCAGCTGCTCAGTAACTGTGCAGGGAAGAAAAGGAAGTGATGGAGGTCGGTTATGGTTTTGGAGCAGAGGAAGGGAGAGCTTACAGAATCAAGAATGCAGGACCCAGCAGAGGGGGGGAAGGCTGGCCCACCCCATGTTCCTCCTAGCAGAAAAGGGTGTGTGGGAGGCAGGGAAGTTCTGCAGGTGGGTGTGGGCAGAGGCAAGGAAGGCCAAGGGAGAACTTGTCCCCTCCTGGAGCCCTCCCTGCCCTCCCGTCAGGGTTCACGGGGTAGTGGTTGGGGTTTGCTGCAGTGAATTCTCCAGTGAAACTATCAGGGCCTGGAGGGTTTTGTTGGAAGATTTAATTTCTTTTTTAAGATTTTATTTATTTATTTGACAGAGAGAGATCACAAGTAGGCAGAGAGGCAGGCAGAGAGAGAGGAGGAAGCAGGCTCCCTGCCAAGCAGAGAGCCCAATGCAGGACTGGATCCCAGGACCCTGAGATCATGCCCTGAGCCGAAGGCAGAGGTTTAACCCACTGAGCCACCCAGGCACCCCTGTTGGAAGATTTTAAATTACAAACTCAATTTCCTGCAGTTATAGGGCTGACCAGAGTATGTATTTCAAACTGGACAAGGTATGTTTTTCGAGGAGGCCGATTTCAAGGAAGTTGTTGAGCTTATGTATATAGAACCGTGTGTGGCACTTCCTTGTGTAGGAAGGGTCTGTAGTGATGCTTCGTTTCTGACAGGATCACCTGTCTTTCCTCTTGCCATAGATCCGTCAGTTTTATGGACTTTCCCTTTTCTTTTGTTCTTATTCCATTGATTTCTGTTGTAATTTCTCATTTCTTCCTTCTACTTGCTACCCCGTTCTTTTCCTAAGTTTTCCAAGTGGGAACTTAGATCATGAACTTGAGACTTAGAGCAGACACTGTCCTGCTGCACCGCGGCCGCGGCCCATGAATTCTGACCCATTTGTCATCAGCCCTACGCATTTCTTTTTAATTTCCCTCAAGACTTCCTTTTGAATCATGAATTATTTTGAGGGTAGTGTTCATTTCTCATGTTTGGAGATCTTCCTGTGGTTCTTGTTACTGATTTCGAGTTTGACTGCATCGTGGTGGGAGAACACACAGCCTGACCTCGACGCTCAGATTTGTTGGGCTTTATTCTCCGGCCCAGAACACGGTCTACCCTGGTGTATGGTCCAAGGTCACTTACAAAGAAACTGTATTCTGCTACGGGCGGGTGTTCGAGAAACGTCAACAGCGTCCTGTTGGTCGACAACACTGTTGAGTTCTTCTCTGGCCACGCTGGCTCTCTGTAGAGCTGTTCCGCAGCTGCCAGGAGAGACGCTGAAGCCCATGACTGGGTCGCGGATCCACTTCTACGCGCAGATCTGCCCGTCTGCCGCCTGATCTTGACGCCCTGTCGTTTGCTGCACACACATTTAGGGTTGGTGTCTTCCTGGTATACTGACCCCTCATCATTCCACAATGTCCGTCTCCGTGATTCTCTCTGCTGCAAAGCCTCCACGTGAACACAACCACACAGGCCTCCTCTGACGACTGCTGGTGCTACACATCTTCGCCGTTCTTCCCCGCTCAGCCTCTCTCCCCATCTGAGTCTCTTGTGGCGTCCAGTCAGCTCCTGTTTCAAATCTCCTGTCAGGTTTCGGTGTATTTATAGCATTTATATTTAATGTTACTGTTGCTCAGGTCTGCCACTTTTGTTTTTCACTTGTTTTCTCTTTCCATTGTTCCTTTGGGTTACTTGAACATTTCTTAGAATCCAATTTTGATTTATCTATGATATTTTAGAGTGTATCTTTCTACACAGACTTTTATTGGCTGCTGTTGGTATCATATACACATGACCTATCACATTCCGTTATCACTTTTTTAAAGATTTATTTGAGAGTGTGCACACGCAAGTGGGGGGAGGGGAACAGAGGGAGAGAATCATCAGGCAGACGCCTCACAGAGCATGGAGCCCCCCGTGGGGCTCGAACTGATGACCCATGAGATCACGACCTGAGCCGAAACCAGGAGCAGACCCTCCACCGACTGCGCCCCCCAGAAGCTCCCTACTACCATTCTATCCGTTCAAGTGAAGGAAATATCACCTTTTATCTTCCCTGTTTATAATTACATTGTTTCCTCTCTACACATTCAGAGTATCAAGCAATGTTATGGTTTTTACTTCACCACGAGACGTAATTTAGAAATTCAAAAAGAAAGGGAAGCTTACGGTATTTATCCATATTCTGCGTACCACATTATTCCTCCCTTCCTGACCCTCCAACACTCCCCCTTTCAACGCTGTCATTCTGTTTTGCGCATTTCCTTTAGCCGCCTTTTAGGGCAAGTCTACTGGTGACAGATTATCGTCCTTTCCTTCTCCTTTGTTTGGGACTGTTGGGACCCCCTTCATTCCTGAAGGGTATTCGTGCTGGATTCAGGACTTGACATTTAAACACAGCAGCTCCCTTCTGTCCTCTAGGAACCACCTGTAACTCAAACAGCTTTTCCCCGGCTGTTTTCTAGATTTCATGTGCGTGTTTTCAATTTTTAGTTCAACAATGCTGCATCTTGGGCTTTGGGAGATTCACCCCATTTGGATTTTAATCAGTTTCTTCAACTTGCAGTTCATGTCTTTTGCCAACTTCGGGGGTTTGCCAGCCCCGCAGCCTCTCTTCTCTCCCTGCAGAGCTCTGACAGCTGATGTCGTGCTGTGACTGCAGGCCCCCAGGTCCCCAAGCCACTGCACAATTTTTTTCCAAATCTACTTCCTACTGTTCAGATCATGTCTATTATTTTTCATTCCATGTCACAGGTTCTTTTCTCTGTCCCCTCCCTTATACAGTTAAATCTATTTGCTGATTTCTTGCTTTCACTCTTTTTTTGAATCTACAGTTTCCATTGGTTCTTCTCTGTATCTTCTATTTCTTTCCTTAAACTTTTAAGCATGTTTACAATTTTTTTCAAGCGTGTTTATGTATTTCAAGCATGTTTATCATTGCTCACTCTAGCACTTTTATCATAACTGCCTTAAAATCTCTGACCCCAACACCCCGTCCCCGTGGTAGCAGCACCTGCTGTCATGACTATGCGATCTTGCTGGACCTTGGTCTGATGCAGGACCATCAGCTGAACCCTGGACACTCTCCTACTCCATAACCCTTCGTTCTAGTGGGCCTTCGCGGACCCTATCCGGCAGCAGAAGGGGAGGGCCTTGTTACTGCCAGGTGGGGGAGGCCTGGGCACCCCACACTGCCTGCAGCCCACTCTCACCCCACGGCCTACCCGGGCCACGCTCTCAGCAGGTGCGGTGCAGACGGCCGCCCTCACCCCTCTGCTCCCCGCCGGCACGCACCCTGAGGTCGTTGTGCTAACCTGTGTGCAGCTGACCATTCCACAGAATGTGGAAGGTTTCACTCAGTGACTTCTAGAAAGAACTCCTACCTTACTCACTTCAAAGTGGCGTTTATTCTGGGGGCAACACGGACGGCACGGTGCCTTCAGGCCCCGGCAATCGGGATCCAAGGCCCAGACTGCAGCCTAATGCCCCTGAGTCTCACTGACCTAAAACACCGAAGTTGTGAATGAGAACAGTGTCACAGAAAATACATAGAATTGGTTCGTTAAAAAGTTGAGTCTAAGCTAAAATGACCCTATTTCCTCTGAATCTTCGGTTACTTGTTTTGCTAAAAAACTCTAAATCATCTTAAAGAAAATAAGGCAGTACAACCGCAAGAGCGTCTTCCATTATTCTTCTTCTTCCCAAAGAACCTTAAATTTGGCTACACTTTCCCTCCTTCAGATGGGACAACCCGTGAAATTCTAGGTCTCTGTGTACAACACCCACGATTTTTGTCAGGCTGTGACTTCGCTGTTTGGGAGAAGACTTCTGTGGCATGTCACCGTCACCGTCACCTAACTGCAGAGAGGGGGCCCCAGGGAGCTGTCACAGGCCCATTGCACAAACTGCCAAGGCCTCCTGGTTCTGGTCATGCGTCAGGCTGGTCTGGAGGGCTTGCTGCTGCCCGGGTCCTCAGGCCCCCTGGCGAGTCAGTTCCCTCAGAAGCCTGGCGGTGGGACGGGTGACCCGGCAGTCGCGGGTGTGCTGTCAGGCCAAGTGTCCCCCACCTGGACACCGCCGTGGTCCTAAAGCCAGCAGCATAGTTGGTCAGAAGCCCCTAGGCCCAGTGGGTCTCCACCAGCTGAGCAGGGACTGGCGTGCTTTCCCTTCCAGAAAGTACCCCTAGACTGTATGCCTGTCAGTTCCTCACAGACACAAAGTAGGCCTGAAGGGCCCCAGCCTGACCCCAACAACAGATCTCGGAGGACAGCAGCCTCTTCACCTCCACTAAGCATCAGGAGTGATGGCAGGTGAAGACAGGGACCCTCAGAACCCTCACGTCTAGACAGAGCTCCTGGCCCCTTTCGCACGGGGCATCTTCAGTGTCAGACGTGCCCCCCAGCAAGTGATAACCCGCAGGAGTGATGGCGGTGGGAGCCCCCCGGTTGCCGCCCCCATCGGCTCAGACCAGGACCATCTCGGGCACGGAGCCAGGGTCGGACCCACCCTGCACTCCTCACATCTTTGCCCCCGAAGGAAGTGAAAGGAGCAGAGAACTGCTTCTCCTGCAGAGAAGCCCTTGACCTTGGTCGGTATCAGGACGAACAAGGACACGGCCAAGGGCATCCCGAGACAAGGGGCGGCGAGATGTCTGATAGCCGCTGTGTTTGGACAGCAAGGTGTGACCAGCAACGCCTGCTGCATTCCCTGGAGCCTGTCTCCACAGCACCTTGACCTCTGGGGGAGGAGACTATAAAACCCAGAGGCAGCCCCTCTCCTCCTGGGCTGGGTGAGGGCAGCACCCCCGTTCTACAGGATGGCAGCGCTGCAGGAGAAAAAGTCATGCAGCCAGCGGATGGAGGAATTCCAGCGCTACTGCTGGAACCCAGACACAGGGCAGATGCTGGGCCGGACACTGTCCCGGTGGGGTATGTGCTGGCCAAGGGGTGCGGGATGGCAGGGAGGGTGGGGGATGGCAGGGGACAGCGGGGACAGCAGGATGAAGGGGGACGGTGGGGTGCAGCTGGGGACAGCAGGGAGGGCAGGGGACGGCGGGGGACAGCGGGATGGCAGGGGACGGCGGGTGCAGCTGGGGACAGCAGGGAGGGCAGGGGATGGCGGGGGACAGCGGGATGGCAGGGGACGGCGGGGCGGTGCTCTGAGGACATGCACAGGACCATCCACCAGCAGTCCAGGCACCCAGAACCGAGGCCCTGCCAGGGCTTCTGGCCAGGCCGCACCTCCCTCACCAGATGAAGCCAAAAGGCCATTTCAGCTCTAATCCCCACTGACATCTACAAAGTGGGAACATCTGAGGGGCTGCCCCAAAGGTTCAGCCTTAGATTTGAGAAAAGCAATTTTAAAGCTATGTTCCTAAAGCTTATGATTTTTAAGGACCCTTAAGTTAAGGGGTACAGAGCATCTCCTGGGTGAGGAGAACATTCCGGAACTTGACGAAAGTGACCGCGGACAGCACTGTGTGTGAAGACGCTACAAACACCACTGAGTTCTTCGCTGCGATGGAGAAAGTGTTGCCCACGGCCTCCTCCCTCTCCCCACAGTGTGGATCAGCCTCTATTACGTGGGTTTCTACGTGGTGATGACCGGAATCTTCGCCCTGTGCATTTACACGCTGATGTGCACGCTCGACCCATACACGCCCGACTACCAGGACCAGCTAAAGTCACCAGGTAACGGGGCCTGTGGCTGGCACCGGGGCACCAGGACCCCACGCGTCAGGGCAATGCTGGGTCCCTCCAGAACGAAGCCCGGGGGGCAGCCTGGAGGGGCTGTTCCTGCTGGTGGCCCTAGGGTTCTGGAGGGGTGCACCCGGGTGCAGACAGCCCCCGGCTTCTTTTGAAGATGACGACCCCAGACTATGGTCTGACTTGGTTTAGTGTTAATTATTAAAACAGATTTGGCACAGGGACGGTCTTTACTCGCTATGCGGACGAACACACACAGGACACGTCTGGGAGGACGAGACAGCAGGGAGAGGGGAATGGAGAGTCTGTGGGGAGGAAAGGACACCCCTCAGCACGGACGCTTCCCCTCTGGGAGGGCCACTTCCAGGACCACAGGTTCTTCAGAACACACATTTCTCAAAGAGCAGCCTGTCTGCCGCCCCAATCGAGGGCAGAGGCCTGGCTTGAAGGCTGAGCAGGCGCCCCCCGAGTCGGCCCGAGAGGAGAGGAGGTCACTGGTGACAACAGGACTCCAGGGCCTGAGACAGAGAGGCGGCACTCCAGGTCCTGGAGAAGGTGGCTTAGCCCGGCTGTCTGCACAAACCAAACACGAACGGGCAGGCGCGAGCTGGGGTGGGGGAAGGGACCGCGAAATCCAGGAAGAACCGTGCTCCGCGGCACCGTTACGCGACGCTCGCCACCCGCACGTCCTGGATGCGCTCTGAGGGACCAGTACCGCAGAGGAGCCCCACCGCAGCCCCGCACTTCCCCAGGAGAGGCCAGGAGAAAGCATGTCTCTGGAAGGTGGCGAGCGCAGGCTCCGGAGCCGGGGTGGGCGTGTCTCCCTCGGGGCGTCCAGCTCTTCTGCTGGGGTCTCCGCGAAGCCCTTGATCAGTGATCACACACCCAAGTGCCTGTGGGCGGTCATTTCTAGAGACAACCGGCAGACAGCCACGAGGGTTTCACCTCGTTTCAGAGCAGAATGCGCTACGTTACGAACCTCGGGATACAACCGTAACGTGATCTGCCCAAAGCCCAGTGGGTGGAAGGGCCCCGGGAGGCAGGGAGAGAGCGACAGCCGCCCTGACACGGGTGAGCGAGCCGTGAGCCCACGGGGAGTGGCCGCGGTGCACGCGTGGGGCAGGCGCTCGAGAGCGGTGCCTGCTCTCTCCTTGGTCAGATCCCCTCCAGCCACGCGCAGCTGTTACTCCCACAGCATCCGCGGAACAAGAGAGCACTGGCTGACTGTTTAGAAAGTCCTGTCAACGGGATGGCTTCCTGAGCTGCGGAACATGCGCACGGCCAACCACGACGGTCCTCGTGGACGCGGGGAGCTGAGCCAGCTGGACGACGAGGGCGCTGGGAAATGGAAGAGTCAAGTAGGACCCGAGCGCGAGGATCCCGTCTATCGAATTTGTGACGCCGGTTTGCACGTCTTCGTGTGAACACAAGTGAGGCTGCCCAGCAGCCGTGCAACGGTTCCGACGCCACACATGCACTCCTCTTCTCGTACGATTAACACGGCGTCTGAGTGCTTTCAGACGTGACCGGAACCGGTGAAGTTTCCAACGCAACTTTGGCGACACGGTTCAGTTCCCAGAGGGCGGTCCCGGCTGAGCTCGTGCTGCTGGACACCTGGCCGCAGGTAAGATGTGTCGTGCTCTCCCTCCAGGGGTGACCTTGAGGCCAGATGTCTACGGGGAGAAAGGCCTGGACATTTCCTATAACGTCTCTGACAACAGGACCTGGGTGGACCTCGTGCACACGCTCCATGACTTCCTGGCAGGTGACGTTTAAGACGCTTCCCACCTCTGCACATCCCCCTTCTAAGACCGTCTCAGGGCGGGTACGGGCTTCCCCACTCTCCCACCAGCCCCTCCACACCGGGTGGCTGTGGCTGGAGGTCGGTGCCCAGAGGCTCGTCTGTCCTGGCAGGCTACTCGCCAGCTTCCCAGGAGGACAGCATCAACTGTACCTCCGGGAAGTACTTCTTCCAGAAAAGCTTCCAGGCCCCAAACCACACCAAGTTCTCCTGCAAGTTCACAGCAGACATGCTGCAAAACTGCTCAGGTCTGACGGATCCCAACTTCGGCTTCGCGGAAGGAAAGCCGTGCTTCATCCTTAAGATGAACAGGGTGAGCACAGGGTGGGGCTACAGACCCCAGACCCAGCCGTGGCCTGGAGGGGCCTGGGTGCCTGGCCCTCGCGTGACCCCGTGCATCCCAGCGCAGGGTCCAGGCTGGCAGGGATGGGACACGCGCTGTGGCCCCTCCCACCCTGCACCTCTGCTCGGCATGCCCATCGTGCTGGCTTGGGAGCTGACCGCTCCCCAGATCCAACCTGATCAGACACCGCCCTGGCTCCAGGCTCTGCACTGGACGCTGAGCTCAGAGGCGGGGCTGCTCAGGGCGGCCGCGTGCACACACGGCTTGCCAGTAGCCGGGCCACATCAGGTGCCACGAGGATGGCTGGGAACCATGTCGAGCAGTAGTTCCCCATCTGGACCAGGGACCCTCTGCCAGGCACGAGGGAGGCTGAACGGGCCGGTGCCAGCGAACCACAGGGCGGCATGGTCCCTCCAGCCTTGGGGTGCAGGGGAGGGGACATCCCACCGGAAGCCAAAAGGGCAGGAGGGCCGGGGGGGGGTCTCTGCTCCTTGTTGGCCAACAGGCGTGCGGCACGATTAAGTGCGGCACTTCCTTCCTGAGACACCTGGGGAAGCCGTGCATCTGAATGGCACACACTCCCGGGTCCCCGCGGGGTCTCGACACTGCCTGGCGGAGGGAGCCATGTGCACCAGGGCAGAACTGTGGGGAGGGCACAGGCACAGACATGGCCAGGACCCAGGAGGCCGAGAGAGTATGCGTGGAGCGGCACAGGTGGGCACCCCAAGGGACCGTGTCACAGGCACTGCGGAGCGCCAGTGAGTGCCAGCCACGGCTCGGACCCTCCCGTCCAGCCCTGCCATGCGCCAGCAGCCAAGACCACCGCGTGGGGCAGGGTTTTGGCCGCTCGCTCGCGCACGTAGCCGGTGGGAGAGCGACACGGACGCCCTTTCCTTCCAGATTGTGAACTTCCTGCCCAGCAACAGCACAGCGCCCAGGGCAGACTGCGCCCTCCTGGTGAGTGTGTGGTCTCACCAGAGCCACTCGCCCCAGCTCCCCGCTGCCCTCAGCTCCCCACGGCCGCGGGGCCGCCCGGGCCCACAGGCGCGCACCACGCCCCACCCCCAAGCAGCTGCACTGCAGGGAACTGAACCCTGCAGGAAAAGCGATCTGGCCCAGGAAGCATCTGGGACAGTGTGTCGCTCACACCCTTCTGAGTGTTTGGTGGCAATTTGGAAAAACCTGCTGAGAGTCAGCAGTCATTTTCTCCAGTTTTTTCTCAAAACCGGTTTTAAAGCACAAGCCCCCAAACACAAACATGTCTCCACGGAGTCTTTCCCGAGGCTGGTCTTCCCCCTGCGCGCCCGCCTTGCTGTGGGGTGAGGCTGTCTGCTAGGACCACACACGTGTGCCGACTTGAGCTTGGAACAGACACCAGGTGTCCCCCGCCCGCGTTCTGCCAAGCTCCCGCCTCCCGCTGGGCGGCTCACACACGCTCACACGCTCACACGCAGACGCCCGGCCTCTCCGCCCCCAGGACCAGCACGCGCACGCCCGGCCCCTCCAGGTGGAGTACTACCCGCCCAACGGCACCTTCAGCCTCCACTACTTCCCCTACTACGGGAAGAAGGCGCAGGTAGGCCGCTTCTCGTTTCTCCCACAACAACCGCACAACTGTCCCAAACTGAGCAACGAAGGAAAGCCCGCAACGTTCTCGTTACACCGGTGGAAGCAGGGGGGCCGTGCAGCCCTCTGGGTGTCTCTCTACCTGAAAACACAGCTCCCATGCGAAACACCAACACCAAACCTAATGGTTTCGGTTTCCCAGAGTTTCCCAATCCTTTCAGGCAACCATATATCCACGTTAAAGCACAGCCTTCAAATCTCTCAATTTTTCCTGTTTTTATGGTAATTTTCATCAAATATAATTTGTACTTGAACTCGTCCCGGGCATTATCCCCCGAGCCCAGATGGGCTCCCCTCGTCCCTCAGTGGGGACACTGCGTCTCCCCACGTGTCCCGTGCAGGCCAGTGCCACTTCTCTGCCACCCGACCAGACCCCTGTCGAGCTTCTCATGCTGTCCTCCTCTGTCTTCCCACACGGGCTCCAGCCCCACTACAGCAACCCTCTGGTCGCCGCAAAGCTGCTCAATGTCCCCAGAAACACGGAGGTCCTCATCGTGTGCAAGATCCTGGCCGACCACGTGACGTTCGACAACCCCCACGACCCCTACGAAGGGAAAGTGGAGTTCAAGCTCAACATTCGGCAGTAGAGGGGGAGGCCGGCCTGCCCCGCGGGCCCCTGCTGCCCCCCACCAGGCCTCCAGCGCTCCGAGGCCCGCCCGGGAACAGCTGGCAGGCACCTGTGCCCCGAGCACCTCGGGCAGTCAGCGGCCTCTCGTGCCCGCCTTTCTCCCTTCAACCTTGAATCCGGAGCTGCGATAAGAACCTGCACCACCGGGCCCTGAGGACGGCCCAGGCAGACGGCACGCTCCTCGCCGCAGTCCCGGCACCGCGTCGGCGCGGAGACGGCTCACGCTCCCAGAGCAACAGGACTTACGAGAAGGGGCATCCTGAAGGTTTGCTCTTATAGGACGAATTCCTAAACTGTAAAAATAAAACATTAAAGTCACTCTTACTCTACGTAAAACGATGTCTTTTCTGATAAGGGGAAAATGTAACAACAAAATCACTTTCTCTTTAGAAATCTTCAAGTTTCACTCCCCCCCCCCCCCGTCAGGGAAATTCGGACAAGGCTGCAGCGGGGCTGCCCCCGGGAGCACCCGCAGGAGGTGAGCAGGGGGGCAAGAGGGCGTCCCGCGGGCTGCGCCCCACAGGAAGCCACGGACACGAGCCCGCCCTCCAACACCCAGGGACACGCGGGCCGCTCACTCCAGGCCCTGCACCAAAGCCCGGAACGAGAGCGTCTGACGAAACCGACCCGCTCTCCCCCCGGAGCACCCCCGCCCCCAGCCCCCAGGCAACCTGGCGTCCTGACCTCCCGCAGGCACCAGGTGCAATGTCACCACCCAGAGAGCGACACAGTCCCACACAGCTGACGGGGGGAGCCTACTGGACCCCGAGGACAGGCTCCCTCTGCGAGTGGCCCCCGCCCACGCCAGCTCCGCGGGTCCCACGGGGAGGCCACCTCGGGCCTGCGGGCGCGCGGCACCCGGTGAGCACGGAACCGCCGGGCCACCACCCTCCAGCTCCTGCTGCCCTCCACACCGGAGGGAGGTCACGACCGGCAAGACCGCACTGGCCGCCAGTCGCTCCACGGCACCGCGGACGCACCCGCGCAGGCAACAGTCCTCCACCGTCCACACCACTTTGTGGTCCTTCCTCACCGTACCACGTCGCTCCTGAAAGCCAAACCCTCGACCCTGTCTCAACTGCGAGGACCCGGGAGGGACGCGGGGCCGTGCCCGCAGAGCGCACAGTGGAAGGCGGGCTTCGGCGTGTGCCCTGGGTCCTGGCCCGGCCTGGCCCCCTCCCTCGCCTGGCGAGAAGCAAGACCGACACGGGAGACAGAGTGACTTGTGGACAAGAACCTGGAATTAGAGGAGCAGAGAACTTGCTTAAAATGCCCATGCGCGTTTTATTAATAAAAACTAACAGTGCCAAGTTAAACAAGTCAAACAATTAAAGTCTCTTTATATCCCATAAAATATTACAGAAAAGTTTATTCGTGTTTCAATAAAAAGACTACAGTTTAGAGCAGGCAGCTGACAGCAACTGTAGGGTGAACGGGTCTTTGTGAATAAATCTCAAAAGGGACTGCTGCCTGTCCTGGAGTCCTTTTTCTTCTTATAAAAAAAGAACTATTAAAAATGATGGACAAATTCGGAGTTAAAAAACTGTTAGAACATTCTACTTAATGTCGACTTCATCACGGACTACAGGAGGTGGCCACGAAACAAAGACGACGTTTGTTCCAGCGCGTGTCCTCAGATGACAGACGTGCAGGCCTGTGAACAACGACCCCGAGTCGCGCCCGCCTGGGGGAGATCAGGCGGCCTCCCCCACGCGCGCCCGAGCCTCCCGCCGCGGTCGCCGCCGCACCAGCACGGCAGGAGACTCTGACCGAACAAAAACAGAAACAGAACTTCGCGATTTGCTGCAACGTAGAGAAAAGTAAAAACCGGACGGAATCACAGTCAATATAATTTAAGGGAAAATGGTCACGATACAGCTGATGGCGCCGAACGAGGAAAAGCAGAGCCGCCGTGCGCCAGGCCCCCCGACGCCCCGGCAGACACGGACGGGGAGCAGAGGGAAGGCCGGGTGAGGACAGGCAACAGAGACACAACCCTAGACAGTGAGGAAAGGGCCCGAGCGGCCGCTGGCGTGGAGACACCCCACCGCTCACCCCGAGACCCCGCGGGCCGCGGCCCTCGCCTGCTCGCCGGAGCCGCGTGGCCGGTCAGCAGCTCGCCGCCGGGTCCCGGGGAGGAGGCCAGAAGGAAACAAACGCCCACAGCAGAAGCAGCCGCTCCCGACGCGGACGGCAAGGGTGGGCCGCGGGCGGGCGTCAGTCGTCCTCCTCGTTCTCGTTGAAGTCGTCGTCGTCGTCGTCGTCCTCCCCGACGTAGGACACGGGGGTCTCCACCCGGGAGCCGCTGTACTGGGACCCGCTGGAGCTCGTGGCCAGCATGCCGTCCGCACCATTGGTCAGGTCACTGTGAGGACGAGGCGAGACAAGGCGGTCAGGCGGAGCTGGGAGCCCCACGTCCGGCCCAGCGCATCCGGCACCCCCGAGCCCAGCCTCCGCGGCACAGAACTGAAGCGACGCCGGCTGCCGCGGGCTCAGTGATGACGTCACACACAAAACCCCACACGCCAAAGCTGGAGAACACAGCTCCTTCTTCCAGGCCGTGTACTTGTGACCGACCCCCTTGATCTCCAGCGGGGGAGGGCAGCTTAGGAAAAAGGGGCCCCAGGAAAGGACAAGGAATCCTCCAAACAAGGCTCCCAGCCAGCAGCATGTGGGAAGCACCCAGCGAGGTGCGTAGGCACGTATGCAAGGGCATGTGTGTGCATGTGTGGTCTGTGTGTGCCTGTGCGTGTGCACGTGTGTGCACATGTTGTTTAAGAGTGCCCATGTGCATGACTGTGCACGTGTTGTGTGTGCGCATGCGTGCAGGTGTGGGGTCTGTGTGTGTGGCTGCATGATGCACGCACGGTGTGCACACACGTGCCGACGACACCCTCCGCTCCCCCAGAGCCAGCGCCGAGCCCAGGAGGCTGAGCTGTGACAGGTGAGTCTCACCTAGAAGCTCTGCAAGGAGCCCACAGCTGTCCACCAGCCCAGGAAATGGCTCTCGCTGAAAGGCAGCGGGGCTGGCAGGGCAGAGCCCAGGGGTGCAGGGGGCAGGGCTACAGGGCTGGTGTCTCTGGGAAGCAGGGCTGCTCAGCCCTACATGCTGGGCCTCGGACGGGCGTCTGGAACCTGTCGATGTTGCCACTGTGCCCCTGGGAGTCTCCACAGGGGACATCTAACCATCTCTGCTACCACGACTGGGGGGGCCTGCTGGCATCTGAGCCCCAGGGTGCCACGTGCATGACCGCCATCTGGCCCCAGTGTCAACAGCGCCTCAGGCAAGGCCCTGGCCTACAACAGAGAGCTTCTCGGCCGGGATCCTGAGGGAAGGCCTCTGGGTTCAGGTACCTCCCGGCACCTGGCAGAGCGGCCCAGACACTGGCCGTCAGACAGCGTCCTAGGGCCCTCACCCACGAAGTGCACACGTCACCCGTGTGTAGCCCGCTCACAGACTTGTCGTCAGAAGTCACAGGGATTTCTCAACATTTGAGCAGCAGGAAACGTATTCTAAGAAACATCAGATGTTAAAGGGATGCGAGTCTAGAACTTAAAGCTCAACAGAGACCCTCCAGACTCCAGGCAGGCACCTCCCGCAAGCACACAGGGGCTCGGGGTCCCCCGGGAGAAGCCTCAGGCTCTGCTACTCCACTGGAAGGTCCCGGCCGCTGCCTCAACAGGGCAGACCCAGAAGGGCAGAACCGCCTGGGAGACACGGCTACTCTACACTCGAGAGAGAGGGAGTCTGTGGCGCGGGCTACTGGGCACGGCTCTCACCAGGCAACGCAGAGGGGAGCCCCAGGCGGACGGCACCCACGCCTGCCGCAGGCCAGAGCTCGGGCGCCAAGGAACACTTTTCTTTAACACGCAACCATATGTATATTAGCATTTAGGAACATCATACAATAAACACTCTTCAATATTCCGCTCTTAACAAAGGAACTGCACGTCTGTGAAACACCCCCAGCAAGAAAGTCAGGGTAAGAAGTTCGGCCCTAAAGCCGCTTCAAAGTGCGTCCTCTCTCGTGAGCAGGAAACACCAAACTGCCCAAGAAATTATTGTCTTCACAAAATAATGCCAGTCTCTGCACTGATTTTTCCTCTGAAATGGTGGTGAATTTACTCGCCTCGTTACAAACCTGGAGCGAGCCTCCAAAACTTGAACCAACACCTGAATCGCGCCTCTGGAACAGCCAGCGCGCAGCTGGGGGGCTCCCGGGAGAAACGGAGCTGGTCTCGGGCCAGACACCCCCCAAAGGACTTCAGGGACGACCCCATGGCCAGACCATCCGGCAGCACAGGCCGGGAGCCTCGCCCACGTCCCAGAACCCTGGAGCGCGAGCCTGCCACGGCGCGCCGCGCCACCCGCTAGCATATCCGCCCGTTTTGTTGAACCTACAACGGCTCATCCATCTCGTATTTTAAGAAATTAAACATCTATTAACATCTAGAGTTGATATAAGGTAACGCATGTGATATGACGTGACAGGAAAGCTAATAGAGCCGCTGTTTTGTCAATACAGAAATTATCTTACACTCATCTTTAAAAACTTAAGATAAATACCCAGAGACGATACAATTCTGCTTTGTGGGACAGCCAGATCGAAGGCTCACACACACCGATTTAAGTAATAAAACTCCTTCCGTAACACAGAAAACATACATCCAATAAACAGTAAAGAGGAAAAAAAGCAGCTCCTGGTGGCCCAGCTGGCGAGGCGTCTGCCTTCGGCTCAGGTCACGGTCCCAGGGTCCCCGGGTCCCAGGATGGAGCCCCGCTCAGGCTCCCTGCTCAGAGGGGGGGTCTGCTTCTCCCTCTGCTGCTCTCCCTCCCCAGCTCATGCTCTCTCTCTCACTCAAATAAATCTA